>CANXYC010032105.1:0-10930 GCA_948193065.1 Aleurites moluccanus
TTTAAAGAATGAAATATATATATGCATGGGCAGTTTATATGAAAATAAAGCAGTAAAGCAGTTTAGAGTGCGGTAAGTAAATTATTACAATCCAAGAATATAAAAAATATGGGATATCAACTCTAGCTCTTATGGGTTCTAGGTCGATTACATATTCCCCGAATAATACAATCAATAAAGCATTTAATTATTAGAAAATAGGTTGCTTTGACCTCTTTGGATTTGAAGCTCTTAGATAGCTTGCCTGTGTATCCCATTGAATAGGAATCAAAACCTATGCAGTTCTCCCTTCTTGCGAAGGAGGGTTGATTTTATGCCCAACTTCTCATGCTTTGGACTCTTTATTTTGACGCTATATCAAAATAAAGGAGATTTGCCTATTTTGATGCTCTATCAATAACATGAAAGTTTAGGGAACGATACCTTCTCCTTTGCTATTTGGGAAGGCGACGGTCGGATTGCTCGCCCGGATCGAAGCTCCACTTTTGATTGGTAGCTGGATTGATGGCGGTCTGATTGCTAGCCCGGCTCGGAGTTCCATTGGGGATTGTTTGAGGCCCGATAAGATAGTCAGATGGTCTTTTACCTGATAAAATAAACAAATCAACTGGGTGCTTTTGTTACAAATAATTTTGAGGCTCCACAAGCTCCGGATTTGGTCTTTCTTTAGCTCAAAGAGAACTAAAGAAATTTGGGCTCCACTCGCCCCGATTTGGTTATTCTTTTAAACTCAAAGAGAGTTAAAGAAATAAGAAGAAATCGGTTTATGAGAGAGAAATAGAGGAAATCCGAGAAGGAAAGTCAACTTCAAGTGATTTCGATGTAGAAAATATGAAGGAGGGACCTTGTATTTATAGGCAAAGGGTTTGCCACCGGAGGGGGCGGCGGCGTTGCCATGGCCTTTGGCGGCACGACTAAAGAAAGAAGGCGGCAGCAAAAATGTGGCTCTGCAGGCCACGACGGCACCGCCCAGAGGGGGTGGCGGTGCCGCCACTCCCTCCTAGTCAGGGCGGCACTGCCCTAGCTTGAGGGTGGTGGCCCGGGTTTGATTCTGATCGGACTCATTTCTAAGTTCGTTCGAGTGCGAGATTGATTCCGGTGAGTGCCGGTCGGCTTGGCATGAGTCCGAGGGGTGCGAGAAACCAGTGTTCATAGCTGCCCCCATCACAGTTGTCCATTCTGGATGACAGACGTGATGTAGCTGAACCGTACTGTTCCTGTCTGCTCGGAATAAAAGAAATGCATTTTGATCGCATCTTGAGAGGTCTGAAGGTATATTAGTGTGATCTATCATGCTTCAAATAGCTTTCAATTTTTATGATATTTTTCCATTGCTGTCATTTTCTAAATTGCAGAAACATCCCATGTCTGATATGGGCAAATGATAGGTTGATGGATAGAGAAAAGTCATACGGACGCGTCGAAACTGTCAGCACTTGATTCTGACTTAAATTGCTTCGAAAATGCAAGTTGCCTTGTTTTTACCTGCAACAGGGAACAAAATGGTCATTTTCAAGATTCTCAAAATCTATAAATAGGGGTGAGGCTCTCTCATTCCCTTCACTCTCATTTTTATTTTTTTTTCTCTCTCTCTATAGCTTTTCTCTCTAGAAAATTTTCTCCTTCTCTCTAGGAATTTTCTTTCTCTCTCTAGATTTTCTCGCTCTAGATATTTTCTCTCTCTAGATTTTCCCTCTCTAAAAATTTTCTCTTTCTAGAAATTTTCTTTTTCTTCATGGCTTCACATTTTGGAAGTACTACTAGTAGTAGGAGGCGTTATGGCTATGAGGCGCTGCGAGATAATTCTGACCCAAAAAATCTGCTTCAGGAACCAGAACGACAAGTCTCTTAGGACGGCATAATTGAGGTATTTTCCCAATCAATCAATTTTCAATCAATCATCATTTTCATCATCATTTTTTTTACTGAGTGAATTCCTTTTTGTTCGGAAGAGCACTATGCTTAGGAATAGAGGTGCTAGATCAAATTTGGCATATCTTGCTGATGCTCTATCAGTCGAAACCTCAGTAAAGAC
Source organism: Aleurites moluccanus (assembly GCA_948193065.1). NCBI lineage: Eukaryota > Viridiplantae > Streptophyta > Magnoliopsida > Malpighiales > Euphorbiaceae > Aleurites > Aleurites moluccanus. The sequence goes on from CANXYC010032105.1 coordinate 2,036, forward strand.
CTTGTTGGAGCCTACTGGTTTTGTATCTTTCTTGAGGGTCAAAACAAACCCTGAGAGTAATGTAGCCTTGATCAAGGCTCTGGCTGAGCGGTGGTGGGATACAACCAACACTTTCCATTTTCCATACGGGGAGCTTACTGTTACTCCGCTTAATCTGTCTATACTGACTGGACTGCACTTCAAGACCCATCACCTAGACCTTTGTGCTGATTGGAGGGTTACCTTTACTCCTGGAGATATGATTCAGTTCATAGGTCAGGATCCACCCCGAGATCGCATATCGATACCTCGCACTTGGCTTTAGGCTCGGCTGAGAGACATTGAGCCATTCACTGATATGTTATTCGATACCGAGATTACAGCCAGGCTGATGATATTGATTGTGGCGGTATGTACATTTGGGCACACCTGTCGAGATACTGTTAATCTGAACATTTTGTCGAGTTTGATAGACTTGACTCAGCTAGGGGAATATGATTGGGCTGGCACTATTCTGAGCACCATGTATTGGGAGATGTGTGACTTGTCTCAGGGAGCTTTCAATTCCTATGTTGGGACTCACTTTATTTGGGAGGTATGCTCTCTGCATCCTTTGTTTAACTTGAACTGATTGGCACTCTCTGTACCTATTGATTTGAACTGGGAGGTACTCTCTGTACCACGCTGGTTTGAACTGGGAGGTACTCTTTGTACCCTATATGAACTTTACTTGGTCTTTCTTACTTTCTCTGTCTTCAATGATTGAAACAGGTATGGGCTTACGAGTATTTCCCAATGCTGGCTCCAACTCTTAACAACCTTAGGCTGGATGTCTTTTCGGATGGTATCCGGTGGAACAGGGAATATTGGACTGGCCCTGGCATGCGCGAGTTTAGGACTATTCGAGCAAATTTTAGCAACCTCGACACCTTTCAGGTATCTCTAACTTTACCTTTTTCACATTTTCTGATTTATGCTCACAATAACCCTCTTGCAGGTTGTGACAAAACCTTACTTGGATAGGATGCAACTGATGCCAGTAGAACTTGATCCAAGTGCCACACTGACTTATTCTCGACTGTTGCTTCGTTCTCCACATAGCAAGCTATATTACCTGGGAGAGAGAGTCCGGGTTTAGACTATTGGTAGATGGGTAGTTCCTACACACCCACCAGTTGACATGAGGTGGAATATGGACATCCATGCTCCTGATGAGGCTTACACTGGTCTTCCCATACATCTGTATATGACTCCTCAAGATAATTATGCGCTATTTTGTCACACTCGACAGATGGGACCTATTAGTGATCCATGTCGATGACTAAGACATTTGTCTAGCTTTGCCGGACCTTCTGCTCCTTGGCAAAGTCAGGTTCAAAGCGTGGGTGCATCAGGAGATCCTCCTTCAATTGACTCCAGCGTTACTCCTTGGATGTAGAGTGATCTTGATCGGGTTCCTTTGGGCCCTAACTTTTGGATATCTGAGAATATCTTTTACACTAGTGCTCATGGCGAGATGCAATCATACCGTCTTCAGGATGCGGTTCATCCTCTTGCACCAGAGTTACCTGATAACATTGAGGTATGTTCATGTTCTCGAGTTTTGCTTTTGGAAATGATCCTTAAGTTTGTGATGTCTTTTGGCCTTGCTTTTGGAAATGATCCTTAAGCTTGTGATGTCTTTTGGCCCTGCTTTCGGGAATGATCCTTAAGCTTTTGACTTTTCTTTTTGCAGGTTAATATGGAGTGGATCCGCCACACTTATCGCATGGGACATAGAATGGAGCTGGCTTTATCGGGCATTCTGACTCGACTTGATATTCAAGCTGACCCACCTCGTCAACCGGAGGACCCATACCGGCGTCGTCGGAGAGACTAGTGGCTTTCTTGAGCATTTTTCTTCTTGTATTGATTTGCTTATGCTTATTTATGAACAATGATGTACGGATGATATTTGATGTATGCTCTATGTATGCATGCATTTATGATATTTTAGCCAGCTACCCATGTTATAGATGTAAACTAAAAATGTTATGCAATGAACTTTGAATGCATTAAAATGCCTAGGAAATGCCAAGTGATTTTGGAAATGTCCTAGAATGCCCCCGAAATCTCAAAAATTCACAATTTTTCAGGAAATTTTGCTGGAAGGAACAGTGTTGCCTCCAGGATGAAGGGGCAGTGCCGCCCTGAGGCTTTTTTAGAGCTTGGCAGTGCCGCCATCACAGGTGAGCGGTGCCGCCAAAGGCTATGGCGGCGCCACCCTGGTGCTTGGTGGTGCCGCCCTGGCCTGCGGGTTCAAGCCAATTTGGGCTGAATTTTTTTATAAATAGGGGTCCTATTCCTTCCCAAAAGTCATTCCAACTCTCATTTTCATTCGAAAATCCCATGGAGCCCTATTACAGTCATCATATGTTTTTGTGGTCCAAAAACTTAGACAAAGTCGAAAAGATTAATTTGGGCAAGTATGGGATCAATTCTGTTTTGACTTTGAGGGGTGTAAAAGTGGATTGGGCTTTTCTGAAGGCCTGTCTGAGGTTTTGGGATCCTGCTGATCATGTGTTTTGATTTGGGGCGAGCATGGAAGAAATATGCCCCACTTTCAAGGAATTCAGTGCTATCCTTGGAAGTAACCCGAATGTTGCTCTAGTTGTCCCTGAATACTGGGTCGGACACTTTCGTTCTTTCAAGAGGCTCCTTGGATTGCGACAAGAGCTTGCTAGCTCTATGGTTATAGGAGACCAGATCAATCTGACTGCAGTCACAGCTGAGTTTCAATATCCAAAGGACACAAGGGACCTGATGAGACAGAAACACATAATGACAGCCTTGGTTCTGTGTCTGACTACTGGATGCCTATTTTTTAGCTCACCTGGCTGGGGAGATGTGCGAGTAGTGGAATTGGTGTCTCAGATAGAGCGAGGTCGCACTATTGCCATTCTGATTTTGGCAGAGACCCTGTAGAGCTTGGATGGAAACTACAGAGCTGAGGGGCCCTGGTCTGTTAGCCCAGTCATTTTACAGGTAGGAATATCTTGTACTTCCGCCTTACACATTTTTTCTATTTTAACTCTTTAATTTCTCTTCCAGGTTTGGGTCAAGGATCACTTGCAGGTGGTGGCTCCTCCAGATAGGATGCCCTATTCAGCTGCACAATATCGCATGAGGAGGGCTCTGATCCGCTTTCGTTCAAAAAAGGAGTGGACTTCCTGGGTTTTAGAGTTGGATTCTGGGGATCTGCTTTGGTACTGCTCTTGGTACGGGATCGACTCATTTATCACAATGAGCTATGGGTATAAGATGGTTTACCTGCTAGGTATTTCCATGACCTCATTTTATCAGGCCACGAGAGTCTTGAGGCAGATGGGTCAGCCCCAAGGTACCCCGATAGATGGAGCTGTCTACCCTTCATCTTTGATTATCGGTCCTATTTCCTAGGCCATAATGAATGATTAGAGGCAGACAATGCGCTCTGTACGCCCTATTGGCTTATCAAGCAAGCAGGAGGATTATGATTCCTGGTTCATCAGGGAAGTTTGGCCTATTGAGAAGATTAGGCGAGTAGCCTTGATTACAGAGTTGGAAGCAGACACGGAGACTGGAGATGCTGAGACAGACGCAATGACTCGACTAAAAGACACTGAGATGGCTCAGGCTACATTGGAGGTAAAGATTGGACCAAAAGCACTTGTGATTGAAAACAGTGATTTTCTGATGACTCAGATGACATGCATCCTAGGAGAAGACGAGCCTAGACTTTGTACTCCATCTTTTTGGATCATATTTCAAATTTTTTTTCTTTCTTTCTTTCTTTTTTTTTTTGTGTTTTTGTGTTTGAACATATGATCTCTTTTTGAATAGAATGAAATTTTGTCATTTGGACTCTGACAGACGAGACATGACAGAATTTAAAGAAATTGGACACAAAAAGAAAGAATAGACTGTGACTAATGAAATCCAATTTAAAATAAGCTTTTCTTTTCTTTTCTTATTATTTATATTATTTTTTTATTTTTTTTTTATTTTTTTATTGCTCTAATTTTTGCCCAAACTGCCCTTTCGGGTTTTCAACTCTTCGAGCTGCTCTAATTTTTGCCTAAGCCGCTTTATTCAGGTTTTCAACTTAGCGAGCACAAATCAATTAATCTGGACACAAAAAATAATAATTTTATTATGCTTTGGACCGTACCCAATGTGGGTTGCCTATGTATCTCCATTTGTTTTTTTTTTTACACATAACAATGTTTCTGGAGAATCAGGTCCTCGTAGTTCTGTTCATGTAATGCAGCATGAAATGGAAATTACATAAAGTATCTTTTCAATTGATCAAGATTACAAGGCTTTGAGAACTCATTCCCATCCAAATCCATGAGTATGACACCTCCGCCAGATAGGATCTTTTTGAGCACGTATGGGCTGACCTAGTTTGGTCTGAACTTTCCTCTTGGATCATGCACAGGAGCTCTGATTTCATTCAGCACCAAGTTGCCTTCTTCTAATCCCCTATCAGACACTCTTTTGTTGAAATGACGGGCAAGTCTTTGCTGATACCCTTGGATGCGATAGAGTGCATCCATCCTTTTTTCATCAATGGCATTCAACTGGTTGTGATATCCTTTGATCCATTCGGCTTCACTCAACTGGCTTTCTTGCATAACTCTGGCAGAGTGGATTTGCACTTCGATTGGAAGAACTGCTTCCATCTTGAATACCAGGGAATATGGGGTCGCTCCTATTGGCGTGCGTGTAGAGGTTTTGTATCCCAATAATGCAAATGGGAGGCGTTTATGTCAGCCTTTATGATTGGTAATCATTTTCTGCAGAATTGTCTTGATGGTTTTATTCACTCCCTCAACCACTCCATTAGTTTGAGAGCAATAAGGTAAAGATTGATGGTGCTAAATCTTTTCCCTTTTGAACAGATTCACTACTTCTTTTTGGAAATGGGAGACATTATCTGTGACTATCTCAAAAGGCAGTCCAAACCGACAAATGATGTTAGTTTGGATAAAATGTGCTACCTTCTTAGAATTCAATACGTGGTAAGAGGCTGCTTCTACCCACTTCGTGAAGTAATCTATCGCCATAAGAATATACTCATGCCTATTCGAAGATTTGGGACTGATGCGTCCTGTGACATCAATACCCCATGTAGCAAAAGGCCAAGGAGTTGCAGTTGGATGCAATGGGACATGAGGTCATTTTTTAAGCTTGGCAAATATCTGACATTTGTGACTTCTCTGTACAAACTTGGCACAATCTTCATTCATTGTGAGCAAAAAATACCCTAGGTTGGTGATTTTTCTGGCCAATGCAAAACCATTCATGTGCGGGCCTTCGTCGCCGCTATGCACCCATTCCATAATCTGCTGAGCTTCTTCTTCCATCACACATCTGAGGTGGATGTTATCCCATGCTCTCCTATACAACACATCACCATTCGGTATGAAATTGCTGGCCAATTGCCTTAGGGTCCTTCGGTTTGATTTGGATGCCCCTTTCGGATACTGGTCATTCTTCAGAAGATTGAATATGTCCCAATACCATGGCTTGCCATCGGCTATTTGAACTTGCATGCATGCTATGTTATATCCTGGTTGCCTTCGCACTTCAATAACAATAGGTTGCACAATTTCATTCCCTACCATGTCTATCATAGAGGCCAGAGTTGCCAAAGCATTGGCGAACTGATTCTTGGCTCGAGGTAGATAATGGAAAGATAATTCACGAAAACTTTCTGCTATATCAGCTATGCATTGATAGTAAGGAACTAAACGCTCTTCTCTTATCTTCCATTTACCCAAAGCTTGGGAAATAATCAAATTAGAGTCCTCGCAGACCTCTAAGTAATCAATCCTCATGTTGGTGGCTACTTCTAGACCACATATGCAAGCTTCATATTCTGCTTCATTGTTTGTCACCTCAAATGCTAGCTTAATGGCCATGGGTAAATGATACCCATCAGGTGTGACAAGTACAATTCTAGTACCATAACCTTTGCTATTGGCTGCTCCATCAAAATACAACTTCTAGACTTCGGATTCCAGTCCCATGACAACCTCATCTGGGAACTCGGGTTCGAATGGCTTGCTATCTATTGGAGCAGCATCTAATTGGTCAGCTATCACACTTCCTTTGATAGCCTTCCTTGAAACATATTTGAGATCAAAAGCTGCTAGAATTGCCAACTATCGTGCCATCTTACTATCAAGAACTGGGTTCTCCATAAGGAATTTCAAGGGGCTTTTGTCAGCGAGGACATGCGTAGTGTATGAACTCAAATAATGTTATAGCTTATGGCATACCCATACCAAAGCAAGACATAATTGTTCAATGTGATTGTACTTGAGCTCATGAGCAAGCATGCGCTTACTCAAATAATAAATGGCATTTTCTTTATATGAATCGATAGCATTTTGAGCGAGCATTGCCCCCATAGCTTCTCTGGTCACAGAGAGGTACAACAGTAAAGGTTTACCAGGCCTAGGTGGTTGCAAGATAGGAGGAGTTAGCAAGTATTGCTTGATCTTTTCAAGAGCTTGCTGACATTCATCATTCCAATCCTTAGGGACTCCTTTCCTTAGTAACTTAAAGATGGGCCCACAAACGTCAATCAGTTGAGAAATGATCCGACTGATGTATTGCAGACGTTCTAGAAATCCCCTGATATCTTTCTCTGTTTTCAGAGCTGGCATCTCCATAATAGCTCTTGACTTAGCCGGGTCTACTTCTATCCCTTTTTTACTAATCATGTGGCCCAGGAACAAACCCGAGGATGCACCAAAGACACACTTTGTTGGATTCAACTTTAGATTGTACTATCTCAACCTCAGGAAGAAATGCCTTAGTGCATCTATGTGTCCTTCTGCTATTTTGGACTCGACAACCATGTCATCAACGTATACCTCCACATCTTGGTGAATCATATCATGAAAGATGGTCGTGGCCATTCTCTGATACGTTGCCCCGACATTTTTTAAACCAAAAGGCATAACCTTATAGCAGTAGGTGCCCCATTCTGTCACAAAGGCTGTCTTTTCCTTGTCAGGTGGGTAAACTTGTATTTGATTATATCTTGCATATAGGTCAGTCAAAGAGACTACCTCAGATTTGGCCATGCGGTCAATCAATAAGTCTATATGAGGTAAAGGAAAATCATCTTTTGGACAGGCTTTGTTCAGATACCTATAGTAGACACATATTCTTACTTTGCCGTCCTTTTTGGGCACAAGCACTATGTTGGCTAGCCATGAAGGGTAAGTGACAGGTTCAATGAAACCATTCTTCAATAACCTGGTGACTTCTTCTTTGATCTTGAGAGACCATTCCGTCTTCACCCTCCGTAACTTCTGCTTTACGGGCTTCGCATCCTTATAAGTTGGAATCTTGTAGACTGCTATGCTCAGATCAATACCGGTCATGTCTTCAGGTTCCCAGGCGAATCAGTCTAAAAATTCTTGAACAATCATGATTAAAGAAATTTTATCATGGAATAAAGATGCAATAAATGTTAATTTCAACTTATCATATGTGCCCATATTTATTAATTCTTTATTTTGCTATTTTATCTCATTTATTTCTTTTTCTTTTGATACCTCTTTTAAATTAGATTCTTAGAGAGGGAGAAAAGACTCAAGAATATAAGAGGAAAATTGGATTGTTTCATTGCAAATAAAGGTTTCATCCTCATGGACTACATCAAAACGAAAAGAAGGACCAGGAAGATCCTTTACAGACTCCATAACGAAAAAAGAAGATACAGACTCAAGAGACTCTAACTCAGACTTGGCTGGGAGAGAAAACAAAACATCAAGGCTGATAAGCTTCTCAATGTGCCAGTTTCCGGGTGCAAGCAAGGTTGGATGGATAAGTTTAGTGGGGTTTGATTCCAGCTCATCTCCAATCATGAGGACCTGCTCAAAGAGAGTAGCCTCCATATTTTCCTCGCAATCCTGCTCTAGTAGGTAGATGGGCTCACAATCCTCCAGATTAAGCCTTTCCTTTTAGCCTCGGCTCTTCTTTTGGCTTTCATTTCAACCTCCTCCAAATCCTCTTCGGCAGGTTTATAACCGAGTCTAAAAGGTGGGATGGCCACTGGGTACTCATCAAAAGAGGTTATTCCTTGTTGGTTTCTCCCAAGACCTTCTTTTTGTTCTATGAACTGGATGGTGTCAAAAGAGAAACCAGATAAAGGGACAAAGTTTGGTTCGGGCTGAATCCCTAAAACAGGTGCAGAGCCAGGAACTTTAATTTTACCATGTGTATCACCCTTGATAGTGATTACAACAATTTCATGAGGCATTTTAAGCTTTTAGTGCAAAGAGGATGGGACTGCTCTTGCCTTATGGATCTAAGGCCTTCCAAGGAGAAGATTAAAGCAAGCAGGCACATCAATCACTTGAAAGGGGATTGGAGTAGTAATTGGTCCAATTGTCATATCAAGAGTTTCCACACCCAAAACTTCTCTTTTGGTGTTATCATATGCCCTCACAATATGATCGGATGGGGTAAAATCTGTAGCTTCTAAGCCTAAACAACTTGCAACTTTTAATGGGCAAACATTCAGAGCTGATCCATTATCTATTAAGACCATTGGGATTGTCTTCCCTTGGGTTATGATAGTCACATAGAGTGCAAGATTGTGGTTTTCTCCTCCTTTAGGTAAATCTTGATCTGTGAAGGAGATAGAAGCCATCTTGGTTGAGCTAGTGAGTGATGCAACCAAGGTCTCAGGTGAAATGTTGATTGGGGCTCGACATTGATTCAACGCCTTGCAAAGAGCTTGGCGATGTGGGAAGGATGACTGGATGAGACTCCAAATAGAGATGCTGGCTTAGGTTTTCTTCAATTGTTTGAGGATAGCATCCTCTTCGGGCTCACTGCTTATCCTCTCCATGGGAGGAGGAACATGTTGAA
>CANXYC010032127.1:0-15586 GCA_948193065.1 Aleurites moluccanus
ATAATTATAACTTAAACAAAATAAATAAAGATGATTGGACTATGTGGCCAGCCCATCATGGGCTTGAATGAGTGTGAGTCCAATTCCAAGGTGGGTTATCAACTTGGTGGCTTCTTGAGTGGGCTTTAACTTATGGTTCATGGTTGGGCTGAATGCATCAGGTGCTAGGGTTTCACCTAGGATGTTACAACTTGATTCTGTATTACAGATATTCTGAGCAAATTGATTTATTTTCTTCATCTGCCTATTGCTTATTGATATCCCATTTCCTATTTTATTGGTCGATGCATATTAGATTCACTGAGTATTATATATACTCACCCTCTCACTATTTACCCTCTCAGGTGCAGAGTAGGGGGCAAATATCCCAGCCTTTTGACTCACTGTGGATTCTGTAATTTTATAGCAGTGTAATTATTTTAAGCACTGAATATTTTGTATGTTCATATCCTAGCTGCTCCATGGGTTTTGTATGGTATAGTTAATATATGAACATGTATGTATAGGAATATTAGAGATTATTAATGATATGATTATAGTATTTACAGAAAGTTACAGAATGAATGATAGAGTGACAGAATGGATAGTGCATATGATTAGTGTATGGTTATATGTTGTTATGTGATTGATAATGGGTATAGATATTTCCGCTGTAATATTGTTATTGTATTGATGAGATTGATGGGTTATACGGGTGCTGATCACCTCGACATCTCCCGCACCTTAGGACCGTTGCAATCCGAAAATGGATCATGACAGAAACTCATGCACGGCCTTGAAGAAATGTTTATGGGCTTGAAGATCCTTTTTGAGTAAATTTTGAATTTTGACTTGATTCTTTTCACGGGTGTTAAACATATTCATGGGCATAAATCCCTATTTTCAAACAAATACTTGAACACAAGTTAAATAATTATTTATAACTTAAATATATTAATTAACACTTTGTTTTGGTTTAAATTACGTCATCAAAATCATTATAGAGACAACACCCATCATAGGTACCAAATGAGTGTATAGGAACAAACTAGATGAGGTTAGTGTGATCACTTGGAATAAGTCTAAATTAGTGGCAAAAGGATATAATCAAGAGAAAAGAATAGATTATGATGAGACCTTTGCATCAATGTAGACTTAAGGCTATTAGGATGCTACTTGCATTTACATGTTACATGAACTTTAAGTTGTATCAAATAGATGTTGAAAGTACTTTTTTAAATGGTTTTATTGAGGATGAAGTTTATGTTGAACAACCTCCCAGTTTTGAAAAATTTGAAATTCCAAATCATATTTTTAAACTTCAAAAAGCTCTTTATAGTCTTAAACAAACTCTTAGAGCTTGGTATCGACTTAGCACTTTTTTTTATTAACAATGGTTTTTCAAAAGGAAAGGTTGATACAACTTTCTTCATTAAAAAGGACATGCATAACATGTTGATTGTGTAAATATATGTTGATGATATAATATTTGGTGCTACTAATGAGGTTTTATTCAAGGAATTATCTTCATGAAAAGTGAGATTGAAATGAGCATGATGTTGAAATACTTACTTGGATTACAAATCAAACAATGTGAGGAAGAAATCTTCATTAACCAATCAAAGTACACAAAGGAATTTCTCAAGAGGTTTGGAATGGATGGAGCAAAGGCAAGTAGAACTCCAATTAGCTCCACCATCAAGCTTGACAAGGATGAACTTTGTAAGCCTATTGAGGAGAAGAAGTATAGAGGTATGATTAGTAGCTTGCTTTAATTAATCGTCAGTAGACCAAATATTATGTTTGTCGTATGTTTATGTGCATGTTTTTCAATCATGTCCTAAAGAGTCTCATTTGCATGCAGTCAAAAGACATTTGAAATATTTTATTGGCACACAACATCTTGGACTTTGGTATCCAAAGAACATGTATTTTTGTTTAATTGGCTATTCCGATGCGAATTTTATCGGTAGTTGCATATATAGGAAAAGTACCTCCAGTAGTTATTAATTCCTAGGAAATTGCCTTGTTTCTTAGTTTAGAAAGAAACAAAATTCAATGGCTTTGTCACCTTGAAAGACGAATATGTGACAACCGTTTATTGTTATGCACAAGTATTATGGATGAAACAACAAATTTATGACTTAGGTGTGCATTTGGACAAGATTCCTATCAAGTGTGATAACACTAGTGCTATCAATTCATCAAAGGATCTTGTCCAACATTCTAGGAGCAGGCATATTGATATTATACATCATTTTCTTAGAGATAATGTGTTGTGCAATAATATTGCTCTTGAATTTGTTTCTTCAAATGATCAACTTGCAGACATCTTTATAAAACTCTTAAATGAGGAGCGTTTGAATTTTATTAACTTGAATTAGGGATGTTAGATGGTAGTAAAGTTGAAAAATTGAATTGAATGATGTTTGATTAATTTGTTTGATTGAGAAATTTTTGTGATATTTTCATTTGCAGCGCCAGCTATAGCTATCTGTAGCGCCCGCTATCTGGACATTTATGTACCAGTTTATATGCTCCAGAGTAATGGCCACTACTAAAGCTATAGCGCCTGTGAATCTAGGTAAACTTTCATGTTTTCTCTCTTCCTATAATCGCGGCCGCTACAAATATGGTAACAGCTGCTATGCTATTACCATACCTTCTATGTCTCTCCGTAGCTCTAGTTACTCTAAATAGCAACCACTACTTAGTTTAGTAGCATCCACTACTTATCTTGTAGCAACTACTACTAAGACATATTAAACCATTTTTATCGCATTGCTATACATTTCTCACATAACCTAACTTTTCATTTATTTATTTTCTCTCAACTTCCCTAAGCGAAAATCATTTTCTTCAATTACTATCATCAAATTTCATCAATCTCCTCACCTAATTACACAAAATGGCTCTAAAACGAACAAAAAACTTGCAGGTAGAAAACCCACTTTTGCAAAATGACCAAAACTCACCCAATCCACCTATGAATCTTCTAATTCAGGCTCTTCAGAGACTGAATCCATGTCTCCACCACCTCCTCCTCTATCAACTCGTCTTCAGAAAGGAAAGGAAAAGGTTGGTGGACCTTCCCAACCTCAACTATAGATGCAACCACATGCACCTTCTCAGTAGCCTGCAAATCAACCTTTTGACCATGACCGTTTTCTTCATTCTCTCACCGAGGAAGAAAATAAGAGGTTTATGATCCTAACTTCCAATTGTAACATCTTACCTTCTAGATCTATAGATCAGGGAGCCCTAAGTAGGTTAGGTCTTGTCGTGTTTGTGAAGGCCAAATTTGTCGTTGTTGATTGGGCAGTTATGTTTAATATAAACATTGCTTACTACACCTTACTTGTTCAATAGTTTTTATCGACTCTTAAGGTGAACACGACTTCGGGTTCATCCTATAGAATCATGACCTTTAAACGACGAGGACAGCCCTATACCCTAGATAGAGTCAGATAAGTCCAAATCTTTATTTTTTCTTATCATGGGCTTGAGAACTTTCCTGATGATGTTGATGAGTCTACCTTTTGGACATAAATCATCAACCTAAACGCTCCTTTCAACCCTAGAACCTCTAAGGTTATTAGCATTCGCAGTCCTATGCTCAAAATTTTATATCGCATTATAGTTTACACTATTAATGCGAGAGGGATTAGCTATTGTGCCATACTCAAATATGAGCTATTTTATCTCTGGTACATTGAGAAGAGGCACAAGCTGGCTTATTGTAGATGGCTTACAGATCATTTCAATTCACTGTCAAAATGAAAGTCTGATGATATTGTTATTGGTCATTTGGTGACCAAAATTGCTTTGTAGTTAATTCGGACTAATCCCAACCCTAGGTTCTAATTTGATCCTGAAACTACTTCATACCAACCTATGTGTCACGACCCGAATTCGGGACAACGGTGCTAGGATACAGGAGATGCCAGAGGCGACCGACACCCTTAGGACCCAGTATCACATACAATTACTAAATTAATCATTCATTATGTCATATGTAAATTGTCTATAAATTATATTGCCATTAGCTATAACATTCATCATATCATACTATATCATTAATTATACTCCATAATATAGCATACATATATGTTCATAAACTAACTATAACACATACAACCCATGAAGCAGCTAGGATATGAACATATAAAAATACCTTGTTTAATATAATTACATTGTAATCAGACACAGCAGAATTCCACAAAGAGTCAAAAGCTGGAATTTCTGCCTCCTACTTTGCACCTGAAAATAGGAAATAATAAAAGGGTGAGTATATAAGATACTCAATGAATCTAATATGCATCAATTATAAATATGTATTGGAATATCAATGAAGAATAGGCAGATGAGATAAATAGGTCAATCTGCTCGAGATATAATAGGATACAGAATCAAGTACAAAAGATGACAGTAAAGTCAATACTCATATCAATAGAAAGTATATCGCATGGGTAAGACATATATAGGGCCATGAAATGCATATAATATGTGTCAAACATATATCAATCTCATATTAATAAACATAAGACTGATCATGTCTTATGGCTAGGACTGTTAACCCTTCCCAGCTAGGGTATAATTATACAATGTGCACATTGCTAATAGTATGTACCCACTATCCTATCGAAGCGGCAGCTCTGTCAAACCACATTGGAGTCAATAAAAGTAAGGAACAAGTCAATAGATACCATTACACAATAATGGTATCACCAAGTATCAATAATTCATTATCAATCAATTCAAGTAGCAATAAAACTAATGGAATAGCAATAGCAAGTAGTTATACAATGACAAAGGGTTTGGCAAACAATAATGGGATGGAACATAGGTTGGTCTTATTAGAACAAAAGGTTGGCACAATTGACATGCCAATATCACTAGCGATGATGGCATTCAAATGGTAGGCCTATGGATTTTGAACTAGGCATTTTGACAAATATTTGATAGGCAACTTTGAATAGACAATTTGACAAGGTTTGGGTGAAACTCCAACATTTCCCCATTAATCATCAACAACACACATTATAGGCAATTCAATAAGCATTTGATATACAACAATAAACAACAATTAAAGGATCAAATTGGCTTATAAAAACAAGACAAAATAAAGCAAAATCAAAGGCAATTTTGCCATAATAGGGTTCAGCCAACATGGCCCATTTGGGAATGAATTACAACCAACACTCTAACACCTTAGGCATGTTAAATGATGCATAAAAGACTCACCTTACACTTCAAATTGGTTTGGAAAATTGATTTTCCACCTAAAGCTTCAAAGGAGGCAAAATTGACAACTTTGGCGATCTTCATTTTCTACACTAAACCAATCACAAATAATTCATCCATTAGCCTTCAATTAACATAATCTAAGCTCAATTAATATAAACTAACTCAAAATCACATAGCTAGTTCATACAACTTAGGTTAGGATTTGAAAAATTGGGAAAAATGTTAAAATGCATCAATTGATGCAATCAAACATAAAACCCATTCTATTTGACATCTATAACATCTAAATCAAAAATAAAATCAAAAAAATCAATATTTTACCTCAAATGGATGTGTGGGCCGAAATCTATAATGAGTTTGTTCTTGATTTCCTTTGATTTTCCAAGCAAAATTTCAACGGATAAGGAAAAATCAATGTTGGTTTGCAAGTTTTCTATGATTTTTCTTAAGAAATTTGATTGGAGAAGAAGATGGAATTTTCGACCAAATGGAGGAGAAGAAGAAGAAAGTGCAGAAATTTGTTCAAGTGAGGCTTATATATTAAGTCAAAATTGGCAAATTTATTCTGACAATTCTGTTAGGATTTGGATTTCAAAGTAGGAGTTCAAATAGCTTATTTTTATTTATACTTTATTATAAAAATAGTTTTAGAGCCATTCTGAAACTCAGACAGTCTAATTTTCACTATACCTCTAAAGTTCCATTTATTTACGGTTTTGCCATCACTTACTTTTTCAGTGTTCCTAAATATTTTTCACCTCTTTCTTTTTACCATAATTACACATGCACCTATATGATTCATTACCCCTTGATCAGAATCAGAAATTCATCTATCAATCGAACTGCTATTTCTTGGCTTATTAACACCGACGTTTTCTGGAAAAGTATCTCACTTTTGTTCTAACTATATCTCTAAAATTATTTATAGTTATTTCGAGGATTCCAAACCAAAAACTAAGAATAATAACATGCATTTAAGGTAGACTTTTCTAGGGTATTACATTTTACCCCCTTCAAATAAATTCGTCCTCGAATTTAAAATAAAGACATACCTCAACGTTGGAACAAGAATGGATACTTGTTCTTCATGTCTTGCTCGTTCTCCCATGTCCACCCCTCCATCGACTGGTTTCTCCAAAGCACTTTACCATTGGTATTTCTTTGTTTCTAAGTTGCCTGACTTGTCGATCCACTATTTCCATTAGTAACTCCTCAAATGACAAGTCTTCGTTAACCCCAATATCCTGTACCTCCAATACATGTGATAGATCATATACATACTTTCGCAGCATAGAGATACGGTACATCGGATGAACATGGCTCAAATTTGGTGGAAGAGCCAATATGTAAGCCACATTGCCAATCTTCTCAAGTATCACAAATGGGCCTACAAATCTTGGTAACAACTTCCCTTTCTTTCCAAATCTCATAACACCTCTCATTAGTGAGACCTTAAGAAATACATGATCACCAACTGCAAAATGAACATCCTTTCGCTTTGTATTGGCATAACTCTTATGTCTGTTGAAAGCGGTCTTCATCCGTTCTTTGATAATAGGCACCTTTTCTATCATCTTTTTTATCAACTCCGGGCCTTCTAACTGTTTCTCCCCTGGTTCCACCAAACACACTAGAGATCTACACTTCCTACCATACAGTGCTTCATATGGAGCCATTCCGATGGAAAAATGGTAACTGTTGTTGTAGGAGAATTCAATCAACAGCGGATACTGATCCCAGTTACCTTTAAAATCTAGAACACATAACCACAACATATCTTCCAAAGTCTGGATTATCCTCTCTGACTGTCCATCAGTCTATGGAGGGAAAGCTGTATTGAACCGTAACTGGGTACCCATAGCCTCTGGAAACTTTTGCCAAAACTGAGAGGTAAACTGCGTACCCCTATCCGATATGATCATCAATGGTACTCCATGAAGTTGCACAATTTTGTCCACATACAATAGTGCATACTGAGCTGCAGAGTAACTAGTCTTCACTTCCAGGAAATGAGCAAACTTTGTGTATTGATCTATAATAACCCATATGGAGTCATAATCCTATGTAGTCCTCGGTAAATTTGCTCCCATTTCCACTCTGGCAACTCAATCTCTTTAAGCAACCCATACGGCTTCCGATGCTCAAACTTAACCTACTGACAGGCTATGCATGTAGAAACAAATCGAGCTACATCCCTCTTTATACTAGGCCACCAATACACATCCCTCAGATCATGGTACATCTTGGTAATACCTGGATATACACTATATTAAGAATACTAAGCCTCTCTTATAATCTGATCTCGTAACCCATCAATGTCGGGTACTCATATTCACTTCCCACACTTCAATACATCATTATCCACTGTGAACTCTACTGCCTTACCATTCTGAACATCTCGCTTTAGCTTCAGTAGATATGGATCCCTATCCTATGCCACCTTAATGTCATCAATCAAAAGTGGCTTAACTCTAAATTGGGCTATCAGAACCTAGTACCGTTCCTGGGATCCCAAATCCAACTCTATACCTATATTAGCTAACTCCTTCATCTCACGGATCAATGGTCTCCTGAAAACCGAGATGTAAGCTAGACTGCCCATAGACTTTCGGCTTAGTGCATCAGCTACTACATTAGCTTTGTCCAGTTAGTAAAGGATTTCACAATCATAATCCTTAAGCAATTCAACCCATCTGCGCTGTCGGAGGTTCATATCCTTCTGCTGAATTATATACTACAAACTTTTATGATCAGTATATATCTCACATTTAGACCCATACAAATAATGTGTCATGACCTGTTTTGGATCGCGAAAGTCCTAGGGCACTTAAGATGCCAATGGCGACCGGCACCCATAGAATCCAGTATCACTTGCACAATCTATAAATCACAATATATAATCCATTTTAGTTGGGTACCAACCATTCTGTTATTCTGTAATTCATTCTATAATTTACTACAATTGGCTGTAACAATCCATATATCATATCATAATCATCATATAACTCATATATCATCAAATATCATATATGTGTTCATTTCCTAGCTAACCCATACATACCCCCATAGAGCAGCTAGATTATAAATATCAAAATAATAATACAAATCAGAATATATACATCAGTAATGTTGGCAAAAATCCCTGGATAACAGACGACATGATTCTACACTCTACTCCTCTCCTGAAATGGGTAAACAAAGAAAAGGTGAATATATAAGATACTCAGTGAATCTATATGCATCAACAAATAAACAATAGGTAAATAATTGAGTAAGGATACCAATAGGTCAGATACAGTATACAGAATCAATATAAGGTTACAGAATAGCCAAGGAATAATACATGGGCTCGGTATCATATGGAAAACAGATAAAGGGGTAGATTGTATGAAATCATACAATCTCCAGTAAAAAGTATGGACCATATGTGAATATATAGGTCTCCAATAGCATATCAATATCAATGATCATAAGATTGATCAGGTCTTATGGCCAGGACCATAACCCCTCCTACCTAGGGCATCAGTAACACAATATGCACATCACCGACAGTATTTCCCCACTACTCTGTTGGATCGGTAGCTCTGTCAAGCCACATTAGGATTAATATCAAGAAACAACATATAAATGGATACCATTATGCAACAATGGCATCCTTCATATCAATAAGCTCAATATCAGTCAATCAATTATCAATAAGATCAATGGCAATGTGTCACGACCCAATTTTAGACCATGACAGTCCTAGGGTTCGGGTAATGCCAAGGCGACCAGTACCTCGAAGAACCCATGCTTTTACTTAACTTTACTTTTATAATCATTACTTAACCTGTGATATATTTTAAGTGATAATTTTTTTTAAAACATCATAATATTCATATAGAAAAACTGACAGAGTTTCCTTTATAACTCTGACTTAAGCTATCTGTAAAATATAAAAATAACACTCCTAATAAATCATACATCCCATTTTAACCTCCAGTAGTCAATCACAACTCAATATGCACTTTGATATTTGCAATCATATCTCATATCATATATATGTACATCATTAACATATTCATGTCATATCTGATTATCATTTGATCATATTTAACATTATACTTTAGCCAATCCAAGCCCTCTATACATTATATACCAAGGAACTTCTATACACAGGAGTGACCTCAAATACATATATCTGTAATCCAAGGATGAAGATAATGTAGCCAATGGATGTCTGCCTCACTGAGGTCCTAAAAACATATAACCACTGAGGGATGAGTATAAAATTATACTCAGTGAGTCAATATATATGAGTATGCAATATTATTCATGAACAGTCACATCTATCCATTAATGATCTGTATGTATGAATACTGGTGATAACATGATGAAATACATATCATGAACCATAATGCATATAATATAACAAGTGCCTGTAACATGTCATATCATATCATATCATACTGAGTTGTTTCTTCACTTCTCTTCCATCACATATTCACCCAATCACATCATTTCCAACCAATCACACCATGGCATAGGGAATTTACCCCTCTCTAGCAGAGGTCATAACAAATATCTGTGTACACAGCCGATGGTTTATTTCTACACTATCGAAGTAGTCTTGTTATAACATATTATATGCAAATGTCTCATATAGCATGAACATATCAATATAAGTCTCAAATATGACTTAAATGGTGATATATAACATTATAAGGTCCAAAGAAAAAATTTGGCTTAATATCCAATTTTTGCCCGCTAGGGCCCAGTTGCGCCAACGCAACTGACACCCTAAATTACGGGTCTGTTTCTCATTTTTCAGTCACTTTCTGGTTTGCCTTGAAATCAATATTTCCATAGCATTTTATTTATACCAATAACAAATACATATATATAATAGACAATTGGGCTTGGTTTCATATCAAAAAGTCTTTCAGAATGAATTTTATAGCAATTCAAAGTTTATGCCAGTTTTAGGCATTTCGGCAGTGCTATTTTAGGTCATTTTAGCAAAACTGCCCAAAAATGAATCATTAATGGTTTTCAATCAAGGATATCATTTCATATGCATAAATGCATGACTTATGAATGAATAATGCATGAAACATATATATGGACCCACCTCTTAGCAAAACTTCAAAATATCCCCCAGAAAACCTAGCTAGCCCGCGACTCGTCGTCGGCTGCTCTCACTTGGGAACTTTCCCCTATAATAACCAAATTGTTCTAATAAGACTAAAACTCACTATACTTCATATCAAAGCACATATTACATCATATCAAGGCATATCAGCATGCATAAACACACATTAACACATGATGCACATCAAAGGCCCTATGTCACTCTTTTAACACTTTTCATACCTTTTATGTATCCAATGCATTTCTATCATCATATTTCATTCACATTACACATATTCATCATAAAAATTCTAAGTTATGAACTTCCAAACACTTAGCTCAATATTTCATACCAAACGTACATCACATTTCAAGTATGCTTTCCAAATACTTATACCATTCAACCTTTCCACATTTGAACTTATACATTTCAATCATTCATGCCATTAAACTATATTCAAACCTTACTTCTTCAATTGCATTAACCTAATACCTTAAAGTAACAAAGTCAACATTGTTCCACTTTAATGGAAATCATTCCATTCATCCATTTTTCAACACCAATCAAATATACAAAATATATATACACCAAATGCATAACATTTAACCATTTAAACCTATCAAACATCAAAGCATAAATTACATTCCAAGCACCTCAAGTTTCGGTCCAAATGGTGTTCCATTCAAATGAATTTCTTTCCATCAATTAACCATCAATTCATGTTAAACACATCATTCATACCTTTTAAACCTATTAAACATCAAAATCAAACATCATTTTACACCATCATCATTTCGGCCAAGCTAGGTTTTCCACCAAATGGATTTGTTTCAATCATTCAACCATTAATTCATATCATACACATCATTTAAACATCATTTGAACTAAAGGATTCATCAAAACATCACTTTGATTCAAAGTTCTTCCTATTAGGGTTTCAATCCAACTTTTTGAATTTCATCCATTCAAAATATGTTTTGAACACTAATAATTATCAAAGAACACCTTATAATCATATTTGAATCAAAAGAATCACAAAACCATTAACTTACCAAAAGTTCTTCAAAAAATTCAAAACTTTAATTCTTAGCTTTTTCTTGTTTTTCCTTGAAATCTAAGGTTATATTCGTGTTTATAATGGTGGAATTAACTAGTTTCTATCCAAAAATGGAAGAAAACTATAAGGTTTGATGGTGGAGCAAAGTGGCCGAAACTTTGGTGAAGAAGGAGAGAGAAAAATGGTTGGTAAAATGGTGATGAAGATGATGAACAATGAAGTGGTGGGAAAAATCTACTAAAATATCAAAGGCTTGATTCAATACATTAGGCTTATGATTAAAATGGTGAAACCTATTCATCCAACCATCCATTTCTTCATCATTTCATCCAATGGTTAGATTTAATCAAGCCTAAAATGGTATGATAAGGTTGCATACACCATATAATTCCATATCTCAAAGGAAAAGAACAAACTGCCCTTAGTTTAAATGAAGCACCTCAATCGAGCAGCTTGCCGGGCATTATTTTCAACTTGGTTTAATTCTCCAATAAAACTTCAAATAATTAAAATATTATCATTTTCATGTCCTAATATTCTTTTTTACATTCAAATATCATGTTAATTTCCATAAAACTCGAAGGGGTGTGAAATGACCATTTTACCCCCAGTTCACCAAAAATTGAATTTTTCCCGATTTCTTCCTAATAGCCTTTAAAGCACTTTTATGCGTATATTACTTCCTAAAACATACATATACACTCAATTCATATATAAACATGCATTAATACACATCATATAAACAAAGAAAGAACCCTCTAGGTTTGCCTTTTAAAGCTTAAGTTCTAAGCCTTAACTGAGGTGTTACATACCTAAATCATACGAAGCATTTAATTACAAAAGAATCATAAAAGAATCAAGAAAAGGCACAAAATTGCAATGAAAAAAGAAGCACCGTATGACTCTATCCTAAGGTCGGCTGACCCTAAGCAAGGCCACATGGCCCACGTAAGACCGTTCGACCCTTGCGTGTGACTTAGAGCTATACTTCTATGGCTATTTTGGCCGTTTTAACGTAAGGGCCAACCGATTTTGCTACCGTTTTGACATCATTTACTCAAAATACATTAAATTCAACATTCAAAGTGTCTTAATACATTATAAACAAATTCAAACATATATTTAATTCATAGAGTAGTCTAATTTAATGGTGAGTGTGTGTTTCATGTCATAGTGAACTATGTTACAAAGAAGACCTAAAATTCATACAAACTAGACTCAATGTCATATATTCATCATATATACTCTTAATTGCAAATAATCAAACATTTTTTACATATGAAGAATCAACATATATGCAAACATAAATGGATTATATGGATTGTCACCAATCCATATGATTATGTAAAGTTTTACATAAATCAAAAAAATTTAATAAAAGAGATTCCCCAAATCTTGATACACCAAGCTCCAGTAATTCACCCTTAGGCTTCACTTTTGATGATTATTTTAGTAAAAAATGGGCAAACATAAAAAAAAAAATATCACAATATGTAATGCAATTGATCTTTCTATCTTACGCCCATTAAAGATCTTTTTGAGGTCAAGCATATGAATTGGGGCTCTTTGGCTCTTTCCCATCTTTACTCTTTTATGGATCAAATGAGTAGAAAAATGGTGGTCATAGGTGGCTACTGGCGGGCCATTTAGGTGAAGTCTTCTTATCTTTATGATTTTTTTTTTATTTTTTAATTCCATGCTCATCTTTCTCTTTCCTTCTAGATTTGGTTGTACGATTGAACATCTTCAAGTGCTTTTCTTGTTCACAAGAAACCTTCTTGAGAATACATCAATCCTATGATGATGAGTGGTAAAAGAAATAGCCCTAGGAAATTGCATTCAAAGAGGCAAAGCTTGGATTGGGAGTAAGACAATTTCTAAGGCTCTTTTTCCATCTTATAGACAAAGACTCCTTTTTTTCTTAGGATGAAGTAAGCTATCCAACTCATAAATCTCAAATTTGATCATGGATTTTTATAATGATTGTTTCTCGGTTTGCCTTTTGTAGATTGTAGAGCACCTATAGGGATAAATTAAAGACTTTCCTCCTTTCATCCATCATGCGGCTCACTTCACTCACTTAAGAATTCTTCTCAAGGGTCTTTCTACCCTTCAATGGTTTCTCGAAGAAAGGACTTATGCTTGGTTCCATGGTCTGAAAGATAGAAAATTTCTTATTTCTCCCCCCTTTTATATGTATAGGACTATAATCTTAGAGGAAAAAGAGCTTGATGAGTCTCTAAAGGGTGTGAATTGTAGACCAAACTATGCATCTCCTAATGAAAGTAGGGAATATATTGACTATTTCTTCCTATCTCATTATTTATTGGCTAGTTCCTCTCGTCTCTCATTCTTAGTGGACATCACTATTTTGAACTTGGAGATAGTCTTAGGGGATGTCCAAGATTTAGTCAACTATCAAAACCTGTTCTCGGGACGCAATGGTATCACGACTAGGTTTCCCGGACCGCAACGATCCTAGGGCACAGGAGATGCCAATGGCGACCAGCATCCATAGAACCCAGTTTCACAAGCATCATCTATAAACCATAATATAATATCATTATTTATTAGTTACCATCCATTCTGTTATCCTGTTATGTATTTTGTATTCATTCTGCAATTGGCTGTAATATTCACATATCATATCATAATACCATCATATAACTCAAAATATCAACATCAATATATATCATATACAATGTTCATCTCCTAGCTAACCCATTACATACACATGGAGCAGCTAGATAATGAACACCAAAATAAATATACATAATGTATCAAAATTATACATAATCAGTCGATAGCAGAAATCCACAAAAGACAGAAGACTAGATTTTGCAACCTATTCCTCTCCTAAAATGGGTAAACAAATAAATGGTGAGTATAGATGATACTCAATGAATTTACATGCATCATCAATGAAATATAAGCTCAAGTAATGGTTTACACATGATAAGGGATAATGGTACAGTATAAATCATATAAGTTACAGAATCATTATTGGTAAACAATAGGAATAGCAAGGGTCATATCCAATCAAGGAATCAATATAGTAAGACAGATAGAGGGCTATGAACACATAGACTATGTGAAATCACATAGTCGATCACATATCACATAAGCATAAGACTGATCAGGTCTTATGGTTGGAACCAATAACCCTTCCTAGGTAGGGCATCAATATCAATGTGCACATTGCCGACAGTATATACCCACTACCCTGTTGGTGAGGCAGCTCTGTCAAACCACATTTAGGTCAATAGAGATAGATAACATGTCAATAGATACCATTATGCAGCAATGGTATCATCAATATCAATATGAACAATATCTTACAAATTAAGTATCATATGGATCAATTGAATAACAAAACACAATATATAAGCCAGGGTATAGGTTACAACAAACAATAAAGGTATCAAGCAAAAGTTGGTTCGGTGGCAGAAATTGATAGGTCAATTTGCATGCCTACATCGTTGGCGACAATGGCATTCAATTGGTAGGCCTATGGCATGCAAACCAATAGGCCAATGGAAAATGAACTAGGCATTTCATCAAACACTTGGTGGGCAAATAATGGCAATCCAATAGGTTAGGTTATGGTTCAAATTTGACTTGCCCATTCAAATCAACAACAAACTAGATTGCAACAATAAGATAGGTATCAAAGAAACAAGGTTAAACAACATAAAAATAGATCAAATTGGCAAGGAAAAATCAAGCAAAAACCAAAGAAATCCAAAGGCAATACAAAGGCAATATGGTTCGACCATTTAGGGTTTTTCACAATTGGTTTCCATTCATCAATTCAATCAATTAGGCATATAATTTGATGCAATGTAAACTCACCTAAGCCTCCAATTAGCCTTTACACAATCCAATTCCACCAAATAACCCAAAATAGCTTACTTTGAAAATCAAGTTTGAGCAATCTCCAATTCTACATCAATTAATCCATCAATTAGTTACCTAAACACATCCAATTGACTAATTCAAACATTAATTAACCAATACAAACACTAAACCAACATATCATTCCATACAACTTCAATTTAAGCAACCAATTTGGGGATTTCAATCAATTTGGATAAATTGGTGCAATTTAACACTAAACCCATCTAATTCAACCTAAATAACATCTAAATAACTAATCAAACTAAACAAAACTCATTCCTTACCTCAAATCCCCA
>CANXYC010032146.1:0-12091 GCA_948193065.1 Aleurites moluccanus
GTCAGATTTAATCAAGCCTAAACTAATACCATAAGGTTGCACACACTTAATAACTCCATATTATAAAGGAAATGACCAAAATACCCTTAGTGCAACCGAAACACCGAAATCGCGCAACGTGCCGATAACAATTTTTCAACCGGGATTATTTCTTAATCTACTGCTCAAATATATAAAATAAGGTAATTTTCAAGTTTTTAAATTATTTTCTCCTTTTAAATATGATATTAAATCCATAAAATTCCGACGGGCGAAAAATGACCATTTTGCCTCCAGTTCACCAAAAATTCAAAAATTTTCGATTAAGTCCTACTAGCCTCTGGACTACTCTTATGCCTAAAACTAATTCAAATAGAATGCATAATCATCAATTCCATGCATAAATACATATTAACAACACAATATAAAGAAATCAAAAATCTCTCCCCGAAGATCTCTATAAAGGTTAGGTTCAAGCTAGGCTGAGGTGTTACAAATTGATATGAATCACTTGATTATCTTTTCTTGGATCAAGCTCATATGAAACTTAGTTGCTAATTTGAATGAATTCATGTTCATATATTGATGGTCTTGTGACCAATATGATTCTTTGAGAAATCAAATTTATATGACCTTATCATATGCATATGTATAGAACGCTCTTCTCAATGAGAATAAATTTATTAGTCCAATATGCACTTAGGATCCCAGCTGATAGGATTTTTATCAATGTTCCACCTAGAGGGGGCCATAAGCTCTAGGCATATGCTCGGCCAAGCATATGTGATATGATAAGGTAGCAAGGCTACTGATGCATTATGATTATAACAGTTCTATTTTATGATTTGTTTGATACTATTATTCAATTGTGAGCAATTATGTTCTTTGTAAGTATAATCCTATGATACTTTCATACCTAAGTTCTTTGGCTTAATCTATGTGTTGCATATTTATGACTTACTGAGTTGAAGGCTCACTCATTTTCTGTGGATTTCAAGTGATAGTGTAGCTCGAGAGGGAGCTAATACAGAAGATAAAGCTTCTTGATCCTTTTTCCCAAAAAGGCTCTATGTAATTATTTTGGTGAACTATGTTTTGTATTAATGTAATTATATATATGTATGAGGAGTATACTTTAGAGCTCCGTAGTTAAATGTTGAGGATGATACTATTTTGATGTCTAAATTGACATATTTGTAGATTGTCCTTTGTTCCTTATTAATATGGGATATATCTTTTGATCAGTAAGGAACAAGAGGAAATCATATGAAGATGTTTTGAAATGCATGAATGACAATTATATGATTCATAGATTGGTTATGCTTGATGATGTTTATGTATGATATAGATATATTTGGTATATGAGATTCAGGTTATGGGTGTTCTATGGGTTTACGGTGGCCTTAAGCCTACCTTTGTCATAGGACCGTCACTCCACTATAGTTGGGTTGTGACATTCCTACAATTCCTTAAGCTCTGCTGATGCCATCCTATATGGTGGAATAGAGATAGGATTAGTTCCTAGTTATAAGTCAATACAAAACTCCATATCTCTCTCAGTTGGTAAATTAGATAAATCATCAGGAAAGATATCATGGAACTCCCTCACAATAGGCACATCCCTCATACTAGACTCCTCTACCCTGACATCCCACATAGACACCAAGTAACTCTTGCACCCCTTCCTCATCATTCTACGGGCAGTCATAGCTGAAATAAACCTACTCAATCCATAACCTCTAGAACCCTGAAATGTCAATATCTCTTCCCTAAGTCTATTAAAAGTTACCTTTTTAGCCCTACAGTCTATTGTAGCCTCATGAGCAACTAACTAATCCACCCTAAAATCACATCAAAATCTAGTAGTTCTAATAAAACCAT
Organism: Aleurites moluccanus; assembly: GCA_948193065.1. Taxonomy (NCBI): domain Eukaryota; kingdom Viridiplantae; phylum Streptophyta; class Magnoliopsida; order Malpighiales; family Euphorbiaceae; genus Aleurites; species Aleurites moluccanus. The sequence continues at coordinate 1,861 of CANXYC010032146.1, forward strand.
ATCACTAAGTAACTCCACATTTTCTATGTTAACAGTACATCCCCTATAAATTTGTGTAGTCACTATAGGTTCCCCAATAGGTGTAACAACAGATAAAGGTTCACTTATAACAACAGGTTTCACATATATTCTAGATGCAAAACTAGGTGATATAAATGAATGAGTGGCTCTAAGGTCTAACAATGCATATGCATCTGTTATGACCCGATCCTATTAGACACGTAACTGGCACTAGGGAATGGGAAAGCATAAGGCTTCCAGAACCCGTAGTAAGCCTGACTTACCACTAAATGATAAAACTGCAATATGATAGTTGTAACTATCACAAAGTAAGGGCTAAGGGCCCATCTATCATGCAGAACTTGAACAAAATATAAAATTTCTATTACTTAGGGCTATTATCATTCATATAATATCATCAACATCAGATTTATGCTTAACAAGCAACAAATAGAACTATGACCATAAATCTAACTGAATATAATAATGCGGAGCTCTAAAAAAATTTAATACAATGAATATGAAATAATTACATAACAAAATAAAATAACTTCTCTAACTGAGAAATAAAAGGTAGAAAATATTCAACTTAAAACCTTAACCTTTTTAAGCTCTACCCGAAATCTGAAAAAAATATATGAACAGTGGTGAGCATTCGACTCAATGAGCTGATATAAATTAATTTAACATGCATTCCTTCATTTATCTAAATGATGTGTCACCACACATGTAAACATCCATTAGCATACATAACATCCATGGTGGAAAATGTCTGTAGAATCCAACCATATCTATATTTTTATTTATCGTAATCATTCATGTTTTCTGTCTTAGTACAATTGGATTCCACATCATCCTATTTTCTATCGCAACTACATCGAGTTAATTTCACTTGTGGTCCTTGAAGTATTGACTAATGCATATTGTGGTCCTTAATATTTAAAATGCAACACAAAAATCCTCAGACTTTCAATTTACTTTCACTGATAGTCCTTTACTGCCCAGAATTATTGTTATTTCTATTTTAACCCCCAAAAGTTTTTTATTTATTCAAAGAAATCCAAAAATACTATTTTCTTTACAATTTGGCTTTGATACCATTCAAGGCGAGCCTGCTCTCTCTCTAACCAATCAGTTAAGAGTCGGAATTACAAAGAGCTAATCCTAGAGATCTTTAAAGAGTTTTTCTTTTATTTATTATTTTTTTCATCTTCTTATACTCATTGTGATAATGAGAGCTGGCAACAAAACCCAAAGGGCTTTTGTTCTCAAGGAAAAATTTCTCAAACTCACTCTGTCTAAGAGTAAACTCTTCTAAATTTTTAAATAGTTTGTTTATAGAATTATCTAGAGGGTCTAAACGATCTATAATAGAATTTAATAATCATATCACTGGATCCTTGCCCACACCATGATCTAGGTGATGACAATTAGGATAAGAACAACCTGAAGAATTATTGGTCATCCAACAATCGTGCAATAACACTAAGCCTTTCTAGATAATGAAGTTTATTAAATTCAAGTTCTTGGTCTAGAAATTTTTTAAGTTCAATGTCTTATTTGTTAGGCCTCTCAAGTCTTTCAATCCTTTCTATAGCAACATATAATTCTCTTATTCTTTCAATATCTAAGACTGGTACTCAACTTTTCCCTCCTAGCTTGAGTTAAAGCTAGACCTCTAAGACAATTTCTATTAGCAGATCGGTTGGAAGACATAAACGTTTAAACATAAACTTACAACATTTATAATAAATATACCTTTGTAAACCAGGTCCACTAGGCTTCCGCAACAGTTTCAGCCCTCCTTCCAAGCTCGTCACCAGCAATACCTTCAGAGAGGTATGAAGGATATGACTTACTGCCCTTTCTTGGTTAGATCTTACTGCAACACTCCTGGATATTAGACCATTTTTAAGGATGAAAGGTATATAGAAACAAAATTATCATGCAGATAAAGACTTGAAAAAGATTTTTCTTAAAGAAACTCTGTATTTTATTTCGCTCCCCTTCTTTAATAAGTTGAAGAGGTATATATAGACTTTTTACAAACGAAACTGGTGTATGTATTACTATTTTCCAGCTCAAAAGTAAAATAATTATCATAGTACAATAATTAAAATAGGTAGCTATAATAGTATGCCGACTTTACAAAACTACAAAAATAAATAGATAGCTAGTGCCTCTGGTATTGTTCTCTAGCTGTATTCAATACAATAATTAAATCAAGACAAGGACTGCTTCAACTTTACAACTAAGGAGTCCTTATCAAGAGATAAGTTCTTTTCATCAGAACTATAAATTTTAAAGCTACTTTGGACGATAGTGCTTTAATATCTGCAGCTGCTTCTGAAAAGCAATTTCTCATTTATCACGCTGAGGCTAACGTCATGGATGACGTTTTTGTCACTCCATCTGTAAGTGTTGACTGGAGTATCCATGCTTTCTCTTAGTTCTGTATAATCCCTAGCCATCTCCTCTGCAACACGTTGCTCTCTGAACTGAGCAACTTTCTTCCAGATCTTCATGGTTTCAGGTTGGAAATCCTTACTTTGATCTAAATCCACTAGTCTTAGAAATAATTTTTGTGCTTCTTCTTATCCTTTAATCATGGATAATACTCTTGTAATTGGCGTATATTTGGACCAGATAGTAACAAATATTTTACCATCTCCGAGAAGGACATAATTGTTTATATAGATTACCTTCTCCAGGCTAGCTTTGAAATTTTCAATTCTCATAGCTTGGGTAATAATCTTGTTTTCTTTATACATGTTAAAATAAAAATTTAAGTTTTGATTATTAACCTTGTGTGGGTCAACAAATTCCTTAGTCATAACAAGACGGAGATACCAAATTTGATAAGGATAACGAATAGTTGCATTCTCACCACAATCCATAATTGTGCTAATAATATAACTAGTAACTATTCTTGAGTATGTACTCAAGAACTTTAAGGATTCCTACATAACAATTGGAAGTGAATTACACAAATCATTATCGTTTCTATTGATCTCAATAATTTATGTCAGTCATGCATCTGTGTAGCAAAGACTATCTTTCACCATTTCTGAGGGAATTCTCAGATTTAAACCTCCATATCTTTGCCAATGGATGTATGGATGTAGCAAGAACTTTAAGGATTCCTGGACAACAATTGGAAGTGATTTACATAGATCATTATCATTTCTATTGATCTCGATAATTTCTGTCAGTCCTATATTTGTATAGCAGAGGCTATCTTTCGCCATTTCTGAAGGAATTCTCAAATTTAGATCTCTATATCCTTGCCAATGGATGTATGGATGTAACATAGAACATTCTTTGAGAGAATGATCTATTGAGTCTACCTTTTTAATCTTTATGGTATAGGCCACTTCTAGTGGAATGTATAAACTCATTTCATCAAGAAGTTTATCCCTTTCTATTACTAATTGAAGGAAATCTTCTTCATCCTTTTTGCAGATTTCAAGCTGTTTTTCTAAATATGAAATATATGAAACAACTTCATCTATAAAGTGTTGTAGTTGTTGGAAGTTTTTTTTATTAGCTAATCATCCATGCAATCCAGAATACAACATAGATCCGTCTTTTGAAAGACTATAATCGTACTTTATGAAGTACCAGACATTTTCATCTTCGAAGATTTTTGAAACCTCAGGGTTATCTACCCTCATGATCTTCATGAATTCTTCATGAATGTCTTCATATTCATTTTCAGATTCTTTCATTGTGATTTCCTTAGGAGATTGTTAGATTACCTGTGTTTTAAATTCAGATGTTCCAAAAATAATATCCCAATATAATTCATCACAATCAAGATTTTCATCCTCAAAGCCTTTATTAGCTTTATCTTCTTCACGAGTTTGGTTTGGAATATGTGAAGATTCACTAGCCTTTCCACTAGCCTTGTGTTTGCGATCTAACACATCACCAGAGTTTTCTCAACTCTCCTCCTATAAAGGAGTTTGATTTGGAACTTTTAAACATTCACTGGTACGTTCACTAGCCTGTTGATTTGGAATCAATAAAGATTTACTGGCGCTTTCAGAAGCCTCTTGGTTTGGAACTCGAGGTTCCTTGGAACTTTTACTGGCCTTTTGGTTTGGAACTACTGAAGGTTCACCGGCACTTCCACTAGCCTTCTTTGAGTCATCATGGCTACCCTCATGTGAAGGAGTTGGGCATTGCAGCCTTCCCATAGCAGCCATTTCACCTTTATCCTTTTGATGAAATTTTTCTCTAAATCTTTTTACCTGTTCAGAGATAAGGCCAAGTTTTTTTTGCTACTTTTTTGTAAAAGTCTTCAAAGACTCGCAATTTTGGAGCCAGAGGTTTTTTCTCTTCATTCTTTTGAATCAAGGATTTCTTCTTTGGCTTTTCGTGAGCCTTTTTTGGACTAACCAATTCTTTCGAACTTGCTGGCTTTTTCTTAAGACATTCTGTAGAGACATGTCCCTCTTTTTTGCATATTCAATATAGCTTGTTTTTGGCAGTAGGATCCATTAGCAAAATTAGACAATTCACGAAAAAAAGAATCAGTTATTATATTTTTATCAGAAGGAATATATTCAATATTAAACCTATAATAGCTAAACCATTCTTGCAATCTTAAAAGTCTAGTTTGTCTAGCCTCTTTAAGATTCAGATTCACAAATACTTTTACATAGATTGAATCTATTCTAAATATGAATCTCTTATGAGCCAGGAAGATGTAAAATGTTTTTATACAATTTTTTACCGCTAAGACTTCATTTTCATTAACTGGATTATTAATTTCTGATCCTTTAAAGGTTCTAGACCCACACTTACATATTTGTTTTAATTTTCTACCTTTAATTTTTAATACTGTTCCCCAGGATTTTTCTAAAGCATATGTTTCCTGGACTAACTCATCTGCATCTGATGGTAAATTAAGATAAGGTAAATTTTTTATTTTATCTTTTACTTATATAACAGCCTGAGTGTCCTCATCATCCCAAAACTAAGAAACTTTATCATATATTTTCTTTGATATTCTTCCTAGATATTTAGAAAGATTTTTATAAACTGTCTAGTATAATTAGGAAGTTCGCAGAATCTTTGCACTTACTTCCTATCTTCTTGTTCATTAGGAAAGTTAATAAGTTTTTTTAGAAATGTGGCTTTATAACCTAGTTTTTCCTTTTTCAATTTCCATTTCTAAAAAAATTATATTTTCCTTAAACCATTCTATCTTTCTTTTAGATAGAATCATACCTTCATATTTGATGATATCAGTCACATGTTCAAGGTGACTCATATGTTCTTTTTCATCATTACTAAAAACTAACACATCGTCTATATATACCACATAATTTTTTTTTCAATGCTTTAAAAGCATTGTCCATTTTGTGTTGAAACACTCCTGGAGCATTTTTCAAGTCGAATGGCATTACCAACCATTCATACATTCCTTGAGGTGCATTGAAAGCTGTAAGGGCTACATAGACTTCTTCTATCTTTACCTGTCAATAACCACTTTTTAGATCAAATTTAGAAAAGATAGAAGGTTGTTTAAGACTTACCCTATCTATGACATCTCCTGCTGTATGGATCTTATAACTATCATCCTTTGTTCCTTTATTTACCTGACGATAGTCTATAACCATTCGTGCTTTTCCCTGCACCTGCTCTGCATGGTTTATTACCATAAAGGCTGGACTAGAATGTGGGCTATTACTATCCCTAATCAAATCTTTTTCGAGCAATTCAAGAATTTACTTGTCAAATTCCTATATCATCTCATTGGTATATGTTATATTTCTAGTTCTGATGATAGTGCTGGGATCTTTCAACTCTAATTTAGCAGTTATGCCGGGTCTTCACTAAAATTATCAGCTAATTTTATAAGAAACTTATCCCACTTAGTTCCTTTTAGTTGGGGTTGCGTAATAGGTTTTTCTATCACACCTTGTATTATAAAACACAATTCTCTGACGTTGGATCAAATAAATAATCTAGCCAAGTTTCACCATACTGGGCTTGCACTCTGAATGCTTGTTCACATGTCATAGATCCATATAACTCTGATATTTTAACTGGATAAAAACCAAATTTTAACTTATTTTTAGGATTTTTCAGAGATGTGATTTTTACACCTCCAATCGAGATGTAATCATCGTCTTGAGCAAAGGGTCTATTTTCTTTTTGCCAACTTTAGGAAAGCATTTCCTAAAATGTTATCTGCATCTTGATCAAGGAATGTCAGGATCTTATCAATAGTGAACTTTTGTCCACTTATGATAACGGGAACTTATTTTGCAAATTGTGTCACCAAGTTCACTTCTCCACCTGTCATACGTAGTATCATAGGCTGGGTCAATAGTTTCCACCATTCATCAGGGAGTGCATTGAGTCTAGCACTAGTGATCATTGTACCTATGTCAACTAACACATCCAAAGAGTAATCATAGTAATCAGAAAATTTAAATGTTAAAGAAATATATGTTCTCAAACCTGATTCTTCTGTACTCAAACCTGATTCTTCTGTACTAAATATCTTTGATGATGCCATGGTATCAGGACATACCATTTTTCAGACTTCCTCGAAAGGAATTAACCGTTGTTGAGAAATTTTTTGTATTTCTTTTACAACCTTAGGAACTAGTGTTAGATGATTAACCATCCTTACATTTTCCTGAATTTCTTCATCTTCATATATAGGTAAGCTGATAGTCTTGTATCTTATAATGGTTCTACCTTCGGAAGATGATTGTGTATCTTCCTCTTAGACTGGTGTCCTACGGACTTCTTCTCTAATTATTGATGAAGTGGAATTACTTCTAGGTAATCGAGGGATAAGATATGATCTTCTAGGAGGATCGAAAATTCTAAGATTTCTCATAGGTTCGTCTAGGTTTAAGGTGATATTTCTACCCCTTTGTGTGATTTGAGAGGAACCTATCGACCTTGATGTCTCTACTGGTTCTTGAAGAACCCAACTCCTAGGCCAAGATAACTCTAGAGGATTTTTTTTTATGGAACTGTCTATATTTATTTTAACCTTTATTGAATAACTCTGTGATTTTAGATATATTCCTCACTCCAGGATTGGTTGTATTAATAAGTCTAAAAATTATACTAGTGTGATACGCTAAATATTTAGCCTGGGAATTCATTCTATTTATATTCATGGATTTAATCCTTAGTGATAAGGAATTACCCAAACACTTATCCTTTACTGATATCATAGAGTTAAGATAAGTCTGAAACCAAACTGGACCATGTGCAAGGTTAGTCTGGACCCATGATATTAGTTAGTCTTGGAACAAATTCTATCTTTTATCTAATACAGTTATTATCATAGGACTATCAGCTGGTAAATTGAATAGCAATATTAGTCCTACTTGGACAAAACCAATGTGGATATATTGGTATGTTCCCTTTGATTTAGCTACCAATTCCCTTATTTTTGATAAATTGATCAAAGGTATGTCTAACGTTTCTAGTTATGTACTAGAAACCTGAGTTGTAGATTCTGATTGGGAGACATCTACTATGGACCTAAAACTGAATTTAGATTTGTTGTAAATAGTATTGATGTTTACCTTTGGGAGTTTCCATTCTAGGCAACTCTTGGACGGATCATCGTACCAGAAAGATTCTTCTTGCACTAGAGAAGTTTCTAAGGGGTTCATCTCTTCTTTTATGGGCCCTTCTTCCATATTCATCATAAATAGCTGGGCTATCCAAAGATCAAATTTATCTGTATTAGTTTCATATTCAGAAACTACTTCATAAACAATATCTATTTCAAAATCTATGTCAGAATATTCATGTCATGACTCGTTTCCGGATCTTGACAGTTCTAGGATGAGGGAGATGCCAATGGCGACCGGCACCCATAGAACCCAGTATCACATGCACAATCTATAACCATCAAATAATTATCCATTCTACTTAATTACTATTCATTCTGTTATTCTGTAATTCTTACTGTATATTTAATACAATTGGTTGTAACAGTCATTATATCATACCATATACTCATCATATATCATATAATATCATATCATCACATACATATATAACTGTTCATATCCTAGTTATCCCATACATATTCCATGGAGCAACTAGATTATGAACACCAAAAATAATACAGAATTCAAATATATGCATGAAATGACTGTAGCAGAAATCCTCGGATGACAGACGACGGGATTCTGCAATCTACTCCTTTCCTGAAATGGGTAAACAATCAAAAGGTGAGTATATAAGATACTCAGTGAATCTATATGCATCATCAAATAATCAATATGTAACAAATAGAACAATGGTGCCAATAGGTCTAGATAACAATATACAAAATCAATAATAGGTGACAGAATAGTCAACAAACATATCAAAGGCTCGGTATCATATGGAAAGACAGATAAAGGGATGGACTGTATGAAATCATATAATCTCCAGTAGAATCAGTATGGACTATATGCAAACATACAGTCTCCAGTAATATCCATATCAGTAAGCATAAGACTGATCAGGTCTATGGCCAGGACTATAACCCCTCATAGCTAGGACACCAATAATACAATGTGCACATCATCGATAATATTTTTCCATTATCCTATCGGAGCGGTAGCTCTGTCAAGCCACATTAAGATCAATATAAGGAAACAACATCTCAATGGACACCTTTATACAACAATGATATCTTCCATATCAATAAGCTCAATTATCAATCAATCAGTTATCAATAGAATCAGCGGCATGGCAATAGATGACATATGAATAATAACAAGTGGTTTGGTAATCAACAAAGACATGGAACAAAAGTTGGCTCAGCAAAGGAAAACGATAGGCCAATTGGCATGCCAATGTCGCTGGTGACGATGACATTCAAATAGTAGGCCTATGGAATACAAAGCAATAGGCCAATAGCAAAAACAACTAGGCATTTAATCAAAGACTTGGTGGGCATAAATTGGCAAGCCAATAGGTAAGGTTTAGGTGCAAGTTTGGCTTGCCCATTTCAATAAAAAATAAACCACATTGGCGACAACAAAATAGGTATCCAATAAATAAGATTAAATAACATAAAAATGGATCAAATGGCATGGAAATTCAAGGCAAAATCAAACAAAATCAAGATAAGTGAATAGTATATGGGTTTCGGCCAAAACAAGGGTTTTATATAAGGTTTCCAATTTCAATTCCAATACATTAGGCATGTTAAAGGATACATATAAGACTCACCTAAGCCTTCCAAATGCTTTAGAAAATTGATTTCCACCACCATTCTTCAATGGAGGCACTTAGGGCAACTTTGATAATTCTTGAATTCTACATTAAATAATACATCAATTAGTTACCGATTAACCTCCAATTGATATATTCTAATATCAATTAACATTAACTAATACTAAATCATCAAGCTCATTCAAACAACTTCAAATAGGTTAAGCCATTAGGGTTTTCTATCAAAATACATCAATTGATGCAATCTAACCTAAAACCCATTCAATTCAACCTTAATATCATCCAATTGAACCATTAAAACAAACAAAACAACTTTCTTACCTTAATGGAGATTCCACCCGAAATCTTCCCTTCAATTCTCCTTGATTTCCTTTGCTCTTCTTTGCAAATTAATAATGAAAATTGATAAAACTAGGTTGATAGCTTAGATTTCTATAAGTTTTCTTAAGGAAACTGAAAGAAAAGATGAAGAAATGGAGGAGGAAGTGGATGAAGAAGGTTTCGGCCATATGAGAGAAGAAAGAAGAAGATGCAAAAATTGGCTAAGTGTTGGCTTTTATACTAAAATTAATTGGCAAATTATATTTTGGTCCTTAAACTTTCAAATAATTAGGTTTTGACCCCAACTTCTTCTGTAATTTATTTTGACAATTCTATCAGGATTTGGATTCTAATGTGGGGAATTAATTGTCACAACCCTCACTCTATAGGGCTATGACGGTCCTAGGGCACGGGAAAAATGTATACCCGTACCTTGAAGAACCCAAATTACAAGCTTCATTTCATTTAACCATTTTATGACATATAATTTTTTTTTCCAAAAACACTTTAAGTTAGTTTAAGTTTACAGAAAATCGGACAGAGTTTTCCCTGTAATATTAACATTACCCAAATAGAAAACACAACATAACACTTCCAATATCAATATCAAATTCCTTTCAACCTCCAAATACAACTCATAACACAATCATATAATAATTCCCTGCCATATTATTTATTCATATACCAAAGTCAT
>CANXYC010032188.1:0-12309 GCA_948193065.1 Aleurites moluccanus
TATATATATATATATATATATATATATTTGTATTATGTCAATTTATTTGAGTGTTGCTGGATTTATTTGATTGCTATTTTTAGATTTATAAAAATTAATGTTTATAATACATGTTAATAAATTCACTAATAAATATAAATAAATAATCTAATAATTAAAAATACTTAAATTTAAAAAAAAAATTACTATCTAAATCTACAAATAAATATAAATTAATAGTCTGCAGTCATTAATAATTATGTAATTTTAAAAAAATAAAAATAAAACCCAACCAATTTACCCATCAACAATTTTTTTTTTTCTCTGTTTTCATCCCTCTCAACTTATGGTCCATCTTTTCTTTTAAAATTTCCTTTTACTTTTTTATTTTTTTTTAATTACAACTAAATTTCTTCTTAAATCTTAAATAAACTTAATTTTTTTCTAAATCAACTCAACTCACTCTCTAACCTTAATCATTTCCAATTAATAATAGGTAAACAATAATTTTATAAATTATTTATATTTTAATTATTAAAGTTAAATTTTATATATATTTTCTTTTATATATAGTCTATCAGATTTTTGATATTGCTATTTTGATAGTAATTTTTTTTTTAATATTCAATATGAGAGAACTTAGAATTGAATTAAGAATTGACTTTTTTATTTTTTATTTATTTATTTTTTAGAATTCATGTATTCATTCTAAAATTAGATTATTTGTTTTATTTATATATCCTATCAATTTAATTTTTTTAATATATTTAATTTTTTAATTTTTTAATATTAAAAAAAAATAACTTAAATGGATACCTTCTGACTCCAAAATCCTGGTTCCACCACTGATCACAACGAAATTTTTTTATCTACACTAAGTATGTAGATACCAAATCAATGAGTGATTAGATATCTTAATCAATATGATTTTTTTATTTATTTATTATTTAATGAAAAGACATTAATATTTTTTTATTAAAAAATACACGTTTAGCGATAAAATTTTTCGTCACTAATAAATGAAAATATCATTGAATGTATTTGGAGACGAATTTGTAATGAAATCAAATTGAATAAAATAATAAGTTTTCCTCTTAAATTATCAATTTAAATTTAGTTTGATTCGGTTTGATCACATTCCAAATATCGGTTTCAAACCAAATATACTTTTTTATAAATCGTTGTTATTTATTATAAATTTTAAAAAAAAAACTGATAAAATATCATGAAAGTCCTAATAGTAATTAAGAGGGGGGTGAATTGGTTGTTAGATAAATTTAAAAATTAATCACAAAATAATTTAACAAATTATAGCAAAAGTAAATATTTAATATATAAAAATCAATTTAATTACTAATATTTATGCATATATGAATGAGTAAAGTATATATGCAAAGTAACCATAAAATAATAACATATGAAGAGTGTAGGGAAGAGATCAAATATAAGATTTATAGTGGTTCGGCAACTCATTGCCTACGTCCAAAATTTATTTAAAATTTTATATTTTTATTTTTTTAATATTCAATACTCAATTCAATTTCTTTTTCCAAAACTAGACATTGATATATTTCCGTCCATAATAATTTTGTAGACTAATTCCATCTGTGCAACCTTTGAAAATTGTTTAAACTTACTACAAGTTTTCCATCTAAGTAACCCTTTGATAAATTTTTAATATCTTTTTTTATAAATGTCAATTTGACTTGATTTTTGTTGCATTGAGAATATAACTTCTTTCTATTTTCATATATATGATTCATCATTTGAATTAATTTACACAAGATGCAGCATTTGATTGAACTTACTAATTCATTAAATTTGTTAAACTTATATTTTGATAATGATCATAATTTATCATGCCTTAAATAACTTAAATAAATTTCTTAGTATAATTAACACATTAATATGTTTTGTTATTATCAAAATCAACATCAAATATGATGGAATCCAATATATCGATAATAAAAAATTCTAAAATAATTCAATATACAACATAAAATTTATCTATTCTATTAATTAATATTCTCGAAATTTATATTTTTTTTCAAGAATTAAATTATTTATTATTTATCTTTAGTTAATTTTTATGAAAGATATTTTTTAAAAAATTTTAAATTAATATTATACTAAAAAATATATGGTTGTATATAAAATAAAATAAAATTATTTAATTATAATAATAGTAAAACACACATATATATATATATATATATACTTTGATTTGGTTCGATTTAAAATCGAAAAAAATTTAATTCTCAAATCAAATCGAATTTTTAATTTATTTTATTTTTAAACCAAATAAAATCAAATAATTTATAAAATTATTAATTTTAATTTAATTTAATCCGTTTAATTGATTTCACTTTCATCCTAGAATTGATGTATATACAATAAGAATTTCTCATTACAACTATTCATACCTAGAGGCGAAACTTTTTTTAATCAGATATTATATTGTTTTTGGCTCATAACATGGATGACACATAAAAATTCACATATGATCATTAGTCATGTTACCAGTTTATTTTCAATTTATATAAAAATTAAAATATGAATGGAGAAATATATATATATATATATATATATATATATATATATATATATATCCATAAATAGATGTAAAAAAAAAAATCTAATATTTAATAAATCCATTTAATTATAGAGTGGCGACTGCCGTGTAAAAAACACAATTATTTTTACTGTAGATTTATTTAAAGCTAAAATTGAAATTTAAAAATCAATGTTCAAGGTTAATTATTCAGCCCTCTCTCAGCTCTTAAACTCTCTTTTATGCGTATAAGACAATAACTTTACCCCTAATTTTGCAAATAATCCAACAAAATACCATTCCTCTTCTTCTTCTTCTTCTTCTTAAACAGCTGTAATAATTATTATTGCGTAAATTATTCAAAAATCAACAAAATATTGTATAATCAAAGGAACCCACAAAAATTACTGCGTAGATTTTAATAAATTCTACAATTCTTCTACCTACATGTCACTAGCCACTTTCAAAGTCTTAAATGAAATCCTAAAACCCTGTAAAAACCTCTCATCTTCAATTTTCACAGAGCCATTATCTCAAGAACAAACAGAACCCACAATAGTAATCCCAAGAAAGCCTCCAAAATCCTTTCTTTCCCAGCAACTTCAATGCCTTGGAGATTGTCTTCCTTTCTCACTACAATCTTAATCACAAAACTGTGAAACCCATCTGCGCACAACATAAAAAAATAATCCCAAATTAGGAAAAAATGAAGTAGAAGAAGAAAAGGAGATAAGATTTTTAAATTTTGAGAGACCTGAATTGCGTCAGTTTTTGTTTTTAATTTGAAATTTGAGAAGAAGATATGATTGATCATGTTGATTAAAGGGCTTGGATACAGAGGAACTAAAGTTGAAGATATGCTTGAGACGATTCCACTAAAGTTGGATACATAGGAACTAGATAAGCTGATGACACAAACAATTCATTTGAAGAACAACTAGACTGGATGGCCTCTCGGCTAGATCCTAAGGCGATTTTGGCCATCTCGAACCAGAAGAAAAAGAAGAATGGTTTCAGATATAAAAGTTATTTTTTTTTGTTATATTTAAATCTTGACCGTTGATTTTTAAATTTTAATTTTAACTGTGAAATAAACTCACAGCAGCTCCCAACCCCATTATTATATTACCTTTTTATGAATTACAAACTAGTTTGTATAATTTTATTTGGAATATAAAATTTATAAATTTTAATTATATATACAAGGACTTTGAATTGGATTTTTTTTTTATGTTAATATTAATAATATTTGAAAATTTGTTTTTTTTTCCGTTTAATTCATAAATAGTATGGCTAGTAAAATATATATTTTTTTTTCTTCTTCTTAGGAGTCATATTGAAATGGAAAAGAGATTTAAGGTATGGGTTTATATGGAAGGAGAGCCACCACTGTTTCATGGAGGGCCATCAAACGATATCTATAGCATTGAAGGGCAATTCATCAATGAGATGGAGAATGGGAAGAGCCACTTCATTGCTCGTCATCCTGATGAAGCGCACACATTTTTCATCCCCATCAGCATCACCAATATCATAAGCTTTGTATACAGGCCACTTGTCACATATGCTCGTGATTCACTTCAGCATTTAGTTACAGATTACATCAGCATTGTATCAGATAAATACCCTTATTGGAATAGAAGCAATGGAGCTGATCATTTCTTTGTCTCTTGCCATGATTGGGTATGTCAAATTTCACCTTCACTATATTATTATTATTATTATTATTATTAATTATTATTATTATAAAAGAATTACGCTCCATACTTTTTTTTTTAATTTGATTAATATAATATTTATAAGGGTTAATTATAAAAAAAATAAATTTTTTATTAAAATTATAAATTTTTCAAAATATTTTAATTTTGATAAATTGGTATATAAAATTTTAATTTCTAGTAAAATTTGAATTATGACCGTTGAAATTCGCATGAAAATTTTTTATTAATATTTTTTGCTACATCAATATATGATGTAGTAAAAAATTTGAAAAAATTAATTAATTAATAATAATATTATTATATATTATATATTAAATATTATTTTATTAATATTATTAGTAGCATCATTTAAAAATTTGATATTATATTAATTAATATTAACATATTTCTAATTTTATATATTTTTTATTTTCTATAGATTGATTTATTGTACACATTTATTTATATATATATTTCAATTCTATATATATTCTATATATTTTTTATTTTATATAATATAAAAAATACATATATGAAATATAGTTTAAATAAACTTTAATAAATAGACTTTAAATAGATTATTAATTAAAATAGATAAATAATTAAAATAAAATATATTAAATTATGTTAATATGTAAAAATAGAAAAAAAAAATAGAAAGGAAATGGAATAGAAATATATTAATTTCTATATTATTATTATTATTATTGTCGTCGTCTAGACCAAAATATTTTTTAATAATATATATATATATATATATATATATATTTAATATTAATAAATAATAAAATAATATATAATAATAATAATAATAATTAATTAATTTTTTTCAAAAAAAATTTTGTCACGTCATATATTGACGTGATAAAAAATATTAATAAAAAATTACATTGTCAACTCCTTCAAATGTGATCATATATAAATTTTGTCAAAAATTAAAAATTTAAATATCAATTTATTAAAATTAAAACTTTCGGTAAAATTTATAATTTTAATGAAACTTTATAATTTTTTTTATAATTAACCCTATTTATAAGTTGATAAATCATATCTATTAAGTACATAGTAGTATGTTTAGGAACAATATATAGCAAAGTTTTAAGGAAATATATAATAAGACGAGACTATTTTAAAAATATATATATAATATGATTTAATTTTTTTTATAAAATTAATGTTAGAAAAAATAATATATAACATGGTCTAATTATTTTTATCTGTATTTTATAATTGAATAATATTTTAATTTTATTTCTTTATTATTCAATTCATCATCTCAAAAAATTGTTAAAACAATAATATAGTTTAGGATAAAATATTATTTAGTTTTTAAAATTTATCGAAATTAATATTTGAGTTTTTGTATTTTTAGAAAGTAGTTTTTGAGACGATGAAAATTATTTTCATCAAAATAATTAATTATTTCGTTGATTTTAACCGTTAAATATCATAACAAAAAATAAATAATAACTCACATTTTTAATCAAATTTTCACCCTAAACTCACTTTTGTCCAAAAATTTCAACAAACTCAGTACCACAACTCATTTTTCCATGCCCAAAATCAAAACCCATAATTTTCCTTCTCCTCACTGTGATTTTTCATCACTTTCTTGAACATGAACCCTCCATTTTCCCTCACTTTCCTCTAAAACAAACACTATCTCCCTCCCTCTTAAGCCGTCGATTTTTGCCGATCACTACAAGAACTCACTTTTGCCCGAAAATTCCAACAAACATAGTCCCGCATAATAAAAAAAACAGGGCATGCACACACTTTCATACTATTCTTTGCACAAGATCCCGATTTTCCTTTGCAACTGCCTCATGTAATTTCCTATTCTCTTCTCTATTTTCTTTCTCATTTATTTTCGTCGATTTTTGTGTTCTTGGATCATGCTTTTGATTCAAATTTATGTTTAGCTTTTTAGGATAAGAAGAAAATAATGGATAAGGAAATAAATTTCTAAACTTTAAAACATTTTTTTTTGTGTAAATATTAATACTTATTAGGTGATTTTAAAATTATGAATACCAAGAAAATATCCAATCTTTGTTCACAACTGCATTTGGGTTCTTTTGATTTTGTGTTATTTCAAATGGATTTGTAGTTTGTGAAAAAGGGTCTTCTCAATTATAGCCAGAAAAGGAAAAAATTGATTGCTTTGTTGGTTGGTTTTGGTTTCTCTAGTTATGCTGGAAGAGAATCAAATAAAGAATCCTAAAAATAAGGATAATTTTGGTACAAAAATTTTAAATTTAATATTAATATATTATTTTCTGATTGACTAACGATTTTGTGTTGAAAATATAAACGAAATGACTAATTGTTATAATGGAATTAAATATAGGATCTTAAGAATTACTTTTTAAAAATGTTTGAAATCAGTCGCTATTTTTGGTAAACTTTAGGGTCTAAATAATATTTTACCTTATAATTTATTGTACAAATAAATATTATTTATTCATTATTGATATGAAAAAAGTCCTGTATTTTCTTTTTCTTGGTTTATAAAACCAGCATTGCAATTCATGAAAAAAAAAATGGAATGTATTTAAAAATTTGAAATGGAAATAATCATTCCCTTATTATATTTTATAGTGTAGATATTAATACCATAATTTTGAAATTTCAGGCACCAGAAATCTCAATAAAAAACCGTAAACTATTTAAGAACTTCATTAGAATACTTTGCAATGCCAATACATCTGAAAGTTTTCAACCTCAAAGAGACATCTCTGTTCCAGAAATTAACCTTCCAAGAGGCAAGCTTGGCCTTCCTTATCATCTAGGTCTACCTCCAAGCAATCGTACAATCCTTGCCTTCTTTGCCGGTGGATGCCATGGCTATATTAGAAAGATCATGCTTGATTACTGGAAAGATAAAGATGATGAGATTCAAGTCCATGAATATCTTGACAAGAAGAAAGATAATTACTACAAATTAATGGGTCAAAGCAAGTTTTGCCTATGTCCAAGTGGGTATGAAGTAGCAAGTCCTAGAGTGGTAGCAGCAATTCAATTAGGATGTGTTCCTGTGATAATTTCTGATAACTATACATTGCCATTCAGTGATGTTCTTGATTGGAATAAATTCTCAGTACATATTCCATCAAAAAAAATACCTGAAATTAAAAAGATATTGAAAGGGATTCCACATAAACATTATCTTAAGCTACAGAGAAGAGTGATGCAAGTTCAAAGGCATTTTGTGTTGAACAAGCCAATGAAGCCCTATGATATGATTCATATGATACTTCACTCTGTGTGGTTAAGAAGGCTTAATTTTAGGCTTCCAAATTGATGTTTTTTTTTTTATAATTAAACTCCGATTGAAATTTTACTCTGTTTTGATTTTCTTAATTCATTAACTGTATATTTTTAGTTTTATTTTGTGTTATGAACTCTATAATAGGTGAGAATTGATTGTAGTAATTTGATCTAAAAAGAGTTGGAAATGGAAAAGATTAGATCACGATGAAATCAGAAAATTAATTTTAGATAGGTCGAAAATTAAAATTTTTTATGTATATACAAAATTTTTTAAGAAATTAATTCTGAAAGAGCTGAAAACCTGAAACTATATAAAAAATTAAGTTTGGATGGATAAGTGAAAATATTTTTATAAGCTAATAAGATATTTTTCTAGGGTGGTGAGCTAAACATCACTTCATCTTTAATTTAAATTCAATTATGAATATGAATTTTAGATTTGAATTTAATCCTAGATCCAATTTGTAGGGCTAATAGTATCGTGTGTGTGTGTATATATATATAACCAATTTGATGGTCCTTACAAAATATAGTAACAAAATTGCATTTTCTTTTTTCATATTTTATGTTATGAACTCTACAGTGGGTGATTAAAAATATATAAAATTCCATATATTTTCATGTTAAAAATTTGACTTTATGCATTTTTCTATATATTGACAAAATTATTTAAAATTGCATATTTTCATACTTACGTGGAATATGATGTTGGAGAGGTATGTACAAGCTGAGAAACATTAGGGTTGATATTGTTGTAAGTTGGAATTTCTCAAAAAGAAAAAGAAAAATGAATATTATTTGAACTTCCACCAAACCGCTGCCTTCCAACACCAACAGGAGTGCGGAGGCTCGAGTCAAAAGGCCATGATTTGACATTGCTTTAATTAAACTTTACTTCGCTAACCGTTGTCAAGTTTTCCACACCAGCAACACAAATCTAGCAGTTTCTCATAATGAAAATATAACCAAATTTTACTTGGACGTTGTCAATAAAAAGTCCCACATCTAATTCTACTTGAACTCGGACAAAGCTAGCCATGGAACTAGTTGCAACGGCATCAGTTCTTAGTTTTCTTCCCACTTTTGCCCAGAGATCACCTCATTACAACGTTTGTTAAAAGGTAGATTGTAAATTTGAATCCAAAATGGCACTTCAGGAAGTTCTTAGTCCGAAGGAGGAATATCAGCAAGGGGTTCCTTAAGCACTATCAAACTTCTGTTGAAATGTTAAGGGCCATAGAATAATAAATGTGACAAGTGGTTCGCAATCGGTTCGGTATTCATTTTGTTAGAAGATCTGACGTTGAAAAATAATAAAGAATATTAATGCTAATATAATGTATGAATTTTACCGCTCAAAAGTTTAGATTTTTGGATCGAATTCGAGGTTTCTCATATAGTATCAGAAACAACTTTACACTTCAATTTATGTTTTTTCATCAATCCTATAATCGTGCATGTGTGAGTCAGTTATTTAAATTTATTCGACCATCTGTTATCTATTTTGCTATCAGACTTCAATCTGTTGTATAGTGCTAGTTAAAAGCCTAGCAAATATAAAAAAAGGGTTAGTATGTTGTGTCACGTACTAATTAAGAGTCTAATACATATCAAGAGAGAGTGTTAGAAGTAGGCATGACCATAGTCCGATTTAGAATCGAAACCGGATTAGAACCAAATCGAGTAAAATTAAACCAGATAAAATTGGAATTGGTATTAAACCAAAATTGAATCGTGATTATAAGATTCGGTTTTGATTTCAATATTTTACCAAATTACAACCGCGAGTTCCTATTCGGTTCAAATCATAAAAAAATAAAATTTTTCTAATATTTTTAATAATTTTTTCGTATACTTTTATTTTTAAAAAATTAAAAGTAGTGCTATAAAATTAATAAAACTTAATTAAAATTAATTGACATTGTAAGTGAATCATATACTTAATATATAACTATTATATTTATTAATAAAATTAATTTATAAATAAATTTAATGTTGATTTTCCTTTAAATAAATCCACATGTTTAAAATTAAACATTCAAATATATTATATTATCCACTCTTGTTTATTTATTTTTATTATCAAAATATAGACTTATTCAAAATGTGAGTTAAACTAGATGCTCATTAGGAGGGTGTTTGGATCTACTTAAAATGGGCATGAAACGCCATTTTGAAATTTAAAAAATGCTAAACGGTTTTTTGAGTATTTGACAGATTAATTCAAAACGTCGTTTTGAAACTTAAAAATAGAAAAAATTTAAGCTAGACATGTCAACTTTTTTTGAAACGGCGTTTTTAAAACGGGTTTTGTACCCAAACACTCCCTAGGTTTGATTCAATAATGTTAGTCTTTTTTCCTTAAAATTTTAATTTATATATTATTTTTTGATAAATTTGGTTCGGAACCGTATTAGAGCCGTATTGAAATTGAAATTGAAATTACCGTGATTCCTGAATTGACAGGAAACTACCTCTTAAAGTTCCAGTTCAAATTTACATATTTTTGAAACTAGAACAGGCGATTCCTGAACCTAAGAAACTCTGGAGAAGTCCAATATCTATACCAACTTTCCTATGCCTCCTCCCTTATCGATACCAACTTTTACTTGCGTTTCACTTCATTCAGCATGCCTTTGTAATGCAATGCAACCTTCTTAAAGAAGATAGTCCTAACCAAGGCATCAATAACCTCATCCCACTGAAATTGTTTATGTAGAAATTTAACCAACATTAAAAATATTAGTTAAGTTAGCCAACATCAAAAAATAACAGCGAACTAACATAATAAATTAATGAACTAACATATCTTAAACTCATCTCAATAGAAGTCTCTAGTCATTTGAGTTACTTTTTTCTAAGTGCAACCCTCAACGTCTATTTTCTCTTGAAATATCTTTTGTATTATGTGAGAGTATCGATCAGAAGGATCTAAATTGAAAAATATAATAAATAATCATAATTAATGCAAATATATATAATCTATAAGTTTAACAAAAAGTAAAACACAAAAGAATTATTTTATATCAATATACCTCTTTCGAGTGACAGTAATAGATAGTCGCTACCGAGGGGGTGGTACCCTATATATAGTATCATCATCCTAATAAGGTGTATCCTAATATGTAACAACTCTGATGATGACGCCGTGGGTATATAAGTGGCTGGCGATATAGATATGATGGCCGGTGCAAAGATGGTAGGTGATTGTGAGGCCTCGCTCGAGTGCCACATTTGGTCCGCTCAAGGAATCAGAATGCTCATTCAGGGACTAAGTCCCATGCAGAAGCATCTGTCGCTTTTCTATTTTGAAAGATGGTGAATGATTGATTTTTTATTTATCTATTGATTTTTGAAAATTTTCGGGGGTTGCTACCTTAATTTATTTTTTTATGAAAAAATATAAGGTAAAAACCCAATTATGACTCCAATTAAAATTTCATGGAAAAGTACACTAGACCTTCGAACCTAGTTAGGATTCAGAAACTAGATTTTCCGTTAAGAAACTTGAAAATGGCTTTTGATTTAATTATGACTTGAAAACATCATTTTTGAATGAGCAATTAAAGAGATGGTAATTATTGGATGTAAAGTGGTAAATAAAGCAATAAAACATACATTCAAAGCAGTAAAGAAATTAAAGCAATTATTGCATAATTAAAATTGAGGATATTATCTCTAACCCTTATGGATTTTAGGTTAATCACATGTTCCCCAATATTATTTAATTAGAGATATTAACTCTAACCCTTATGGGTTATAGGCCAATCACAAATTCTCTATAAATGACTTAATTTAAATAAGGAATGGGGAAAAATGATTTTTAGAGTTTTTAGATTTGATGCTTAATTAAAAGCATATATATGCATCCCTTCAAATAAGAATCAAAATTTGTGTAGTTCGCTGTAATACCCTAGAAAGTCATAACACATATGCATGAAAATTTTCTCAGTATGTGGTCCATTAGTCTTGAATTGATGGGAAATAATTTTAGAAACACAGTTAGAAAGCAAATTTGAAACTTTTTCAGAAAATGGCGGTGTCGGGACACTGCCGAGGAATTAGTAGTCCAGTCAACAGAAGAATTTCTGAAGTTGGTTTGAGGATAAAATATAACCATAATTTATGTGTAATTTTGGTAAAATAAAGAAGTGAAAATCATTTAGGAACACTAAAAATTTAACAATGGCATTTTGGTAAATAAAGGGTAATTCAAGGTGAATTGTGGAAATGAGTCAGTCGGAGTTACAGAATGACTCCAAAACTATTTTTATAAATAAGGATAAATTAAAATAAGCATATTTTCTTTTTTACACTGGTATCAAAATCTTTTCGAAATAAATTTCAGAAGATTTAAGGACCGAAATGCAAAGATTGAAACTTGAGGGATTAAGTTGTAATTTGGCAATCAATTTTGTCTTATTTGAGCACCATTTCCACAGGAATTTCAGCAGCTCTTTCTTCTCCAATTTTTGTTCTTCCATCACCATTTTCTTCCTTTCCAATTTCTTTTCTTCATAACTTCTTTATTTCTTCACCAAATTAAATGAAATTTGATAGCAAAATCAAGCTCTCATCTAGCTCTATCCATTTCCATCCATAGATTGTTGATTGGAGCAAAGAGTTTGTAGGAAAAGCTAGAGGAGAATTTCGGCCATTATAGTGAATTTGGGTAAGTTATTATTTTGTTTGATTTGATTAATGATTTAGTGATTATTTAGGTTTAATTGAATGGGTATTGAGTTTAATTGCATTAGATTATCCATAATTGAAAGTAATTACAATTTGAATGTTGAATTTGAAGTT
>CANXYC010032200.1:0-17177 GCA_948193065.1 Aleurites moluccanus
TCCCGATGTTCCTCCTTCATAGATTTTCTTTGTGTTGTTGTTTTACCCTTTGTTTCTTAAAACTTTGTTTGTAATGATTTGAGTTAATTAAATGTGATTATTTTACCTTTTTGATTGGTATCAAACAAAGGGGGAGAAAAATTTATGAAAATTATGTGATATGTGTTTTACTTGACATATGATATGTGTTATATTTGCTAAAGTGTATTTATATTTAATTTAAATGTCATAAAGCACAAATTAAGGGGGAGTTTATTAAATCACATAATCATGCATATCTTTTATAAATTGGTTATTTGTCACCATCAAAAAGGGGGAGATTGTTAGACCTTAAGATCTTCTTCGTTCTTATTTTGATGGTTACAAACACCAAATCAATGGACTAATGAGTTTATTTGATTATGTGCAAGAATTTCCAAGAACTTCTCTAAAAGTATTGCAGGATGATGCTTAGTCGCGGGCGCAACTCTAGACACAAGCTTGGTCACAAGTGCGACAGAATCAGTCACAGGCTTGAAAAGCTTTAGGTCGCGGGTGCGACACTTTCTAGTCGCAGCTGCGAAATTGATTTTGAGATTTCCAAAACATCCAGTAGCTTTCAGGAAAACAAAGTCCCTCCAGTAGCGGGTGCGACACAAGGAAGTCACGGGTGTGACTAATCTAATTCGCGGGCGCGGGCCCGAAATTAAAAACAAGACATCTCAAAATATCTAGTAGCTTCAAGATGAATAATGTCATTCAGTCGCAGGCGCGATATTGTACCATCGCGGGCACGATATTATACCGTCGTAGGTGCGACCAGATAACTTCGTAGCATTGTCCAAGCTCAGTCGCAGGCGTGAAGAAGCTCAACCTAGTTTGAATGCTGGATCTCGCAATGAGTCGCGGGCGCGACTCGGATAAATTCAAATTCATTCTTCTTCGAGCCAAAAAGTGAAGAACCTAGTTGCGAGCACAACGGTTGTAGTCGCAGGCGCGACTCACCTATAAAATAGTCATTGGAGCGAAATTCAGGTGCATTTATTGCGGGAATTTGAGTCTAAACGGCTCTTTCTTCACCCAATACTATAAATATGAGTTGGTTTGTATTAAATAACAAGAGAACAACCTTAGAACAAGTTTATAATCATTTATTGCAAGATCATTCATATTTTATTGTGCAAAAATCAGTTTTTACTTACATTTATTGTAAATTTTCAAAGTTGTTGAAGATCCTTGTTTATAAGAGAGTGTGGTAAAAAGAGATATTCTTTCTTCTCATCTCTTGTAAATCTATTGGGTTGTGTGTGAGTCTAGTTTGAGAAAAACACTATGTAAAAGGTTAGAATGTGAGCCAAAATACTTAGGTCTGATCTTGAACCTGGAAAAGGATCAAAGATAGTGAAATACTCAAATGTGATCTTGAGGAGTGGACGTAGGCTCATTTAGGCCGAACCACTATAACTCCTTGTGTTGATATTTCTTCTTCTCTTCCTTCATCAAATTTTAAACTAGTTATTATTTTTTAAAAGACAACCAATTCATCCCCCTCTTGATTGCCAAAGGGACTAACAAAGCCCTTTAAATAATTTCTTTTAACTGTCTACAAATTTGATGAAGAAAATGAGTTTTGGAGATAGAGGTATGAAAATCGATGAAGATGGAAACTGGTTTGAGTGAGTGAGGTGAAGCAAAATTTGGAGAATTTTATGGATGAATTTTCAGCCAAGGGAAGAGGAAGAAGAAGATGGTGATAATTTTATCTAATTGTTTATTTATAATAATTAATAACCAATTAGAATTTAGAAAAAGAAAATTTGAACAAAAAATGAAAAGAAAATTAATTTAGCCTTGATTGTATTTTTATTATTTTAGATGAAATAAAACAAATCCACTTGGCCATCTACCTAGCCCCATTTCATCATTATTTATTTTAATTATTTTAATTATTGATCAAATTTTGATCAATTTCTCAAAATTTATAAAATTATTATTTTCCTCTTCTTATTTTTCTATCTTTTTTACTTCTCTATTTAAGCATTTAAATTTTATCAATTTCACTCAATTCTATTTTTAACTCATCCATTATTCATCAAATTTAGGTATGTAAAGAAAAATCGGATAAAAGATTGCTTTAAAATTTATTAAAAATCGAATGCCGAAAGATATTCAAACCTAGATTTTTTAAGTTTTCCTTTTAAGTCTTTTAATTGATTTAATTAATTAATACTCTTTCTAATTCCATTTAATCCTCTAATTATTTTTTTCATACTACTAATCTACTCAACTTAGGTTAACCATAATTAATTTTAAGCAATGCACCTTTTAAAATTTATGAAAAAAAATCTACTACCGACGCTCGTTTCTTGTAACTACCTTTAATTATTTTAAATTTTCAATTAGGGTTATTACAATAAATAAAGAGTATTTGTGGAAATATAAAATAGAAGTTATTATTTTAACTAAATTAATCACTCTTTTTAATTTGTGTAAAAATAGAAATAGATTTATTTTTTCCAGACGGAGGGAGAGAGTATTACAATAAAAATTAAAATTGTGGAGCCATGTTCTTGAAAAAATTATATGCTGATTTAGACCCCTCATTTCCTTTGCAGAACCGAGAATTATATCTATATTTGCAGGTGCCTCCTTATTATAGTTCCTTTGAGAAACTACACTGTTACTATCATCTTGTGCAGATTTACTAGTGTAGGTTATATGGGGATTGAAATGCTTAGTTTTCAAGTGTTGTGATGGATAACTGGTACTAGCTGTGAAAGGCTTTCCACTTTCTAAACTCATATTTGCAAGTAATTCTTTGCTGCACAATTGTTTTTAAGAAAATTGATTCACATTGTAATTTTTCTTAACTAAATTGTAATTTTGATATATAAAAACTAATAATGATTATGGCTCAATGAATTTCATAATAAATAAATAAATAATTTGAGGATGTATAGACAAAAAAAAAATGTGGCTGAAATAAGAGCATATAAAAAAATTTCAGATTTTTCTAATGATATTTACCCTAATCCTAGAATAACTCTTGATTATGGCATCTGATGTTCAAATTATTAATAAAATTTGCAACATTATTAGTTTAATTGACCAATTGTTAAATGAGAACAACCTAATCAAGGCACATAAGCACATAATCAACAAGCTCACCCAATAAAACCCAAAACATGACATCAATAATCAAGTTCTATTAAATATGAATAAATTTCACAAAATTTATTCAAAATTTTATATAAAAAATTATATAAATTCATGTGAACTTCATTTTATTGATAAATTATCATTTATAAATGAATCTTCATGTCTAAATTAATTATAAAATACTTTTTAAAAACCTAACTTTACTAATTTATACTTAAATTTTACTAGTTTTTGCAACTTACACCATTATTAAATTTATAGTTTATTTGTAAATTTTATCCATTTTGGCATCAAAAGCATATTATCAAAAATAAAATAAAATAAAATATGAGAAAGGATAAAAATTGAAAATAAGAAAATAAAGTTATTCTAAAAATTAACTACTATAATAATAATACCGTTAAAATTTTTTAGTTTACTTAGTTTTTATTAAATTTAAATTAGATCACATTTCTTAATAATATAGAGAAAATAAAAAGAACATAATATAGAAAAAGAATATAAACCCTCAAAATTTTTTAATTTTTTCAAATAAATCAAATTTAGATAGAGAAGTTAAGTTTCCATCTAAATAGGGCTTATTTGAGTCAAATTAAAAAATTTAAGAGTTTATTTATATATTTGTCCTTTTTTTCAATTATATATTTTATTATTTATTTATTTCTCTAATTTTTCATTGTACAATATATTTTTTTATTTTAATTTAATAAATAAATAAATTATTAATAATATTATGTTTGGATTAGATATTTTAGAATTTATAAAATTATAAATAATTTTATTTTATTTATTTTTTAGTAATAGATAGTACATTAGATAAATAAGAATAAATATTCTTGTTTATGATATAATTTTAATAATTAAATCTAAATAAATAAGAAAAATGACTCATTTATTAATTAAACTAATATTTAAAATTAATTTTATTTTATTTGTTATAAATATTAAATTAAATTATTTAAATTAAATGATTTTTGATAATAAAAATTATAAAATCTTTTGTTTATTAAAACACATATCTTATATATATATTTATTTATTTGAATTTAATTATTAAAATTATATCATAAACAAGAATTTTTTTTTCTTATTTACAAATTTAATTAAAATACAAAAATAAATTTAGTAGGATACAAAAAAAAAATTACCCATAATATTATCTATTGTTAAAAAAAAAAAAAAAATGAATATAAATTCTAAGATATATAATTCAAACATAATATTATTAATAAAATATTTATTTAGTAAATTAAATAGATAAAATATATATTGTACAATGAAAATTTAGAAAAATAAATAAATAATTATAATACACAGTACTTGGAATGTCAGAGTAGATATGCATTTGTTCATATTTGTTTGATGAATGTTAGCATGTGTATATTTATACGTGCATGGTAAATAATTTAGAATGTTATATTGAGTATAGATTACTCCTATAATAATTATATGTTGAGATATGATGAGTTGTAATTGATTTTGAGGTGTTAAACATGTATATATATAAGTTGTGTGAGTTTAGACGAGTAAATATGAAAATGTTTTACTCCCTTGAAAACATTTCACCGCCTTGAAGAAAGTTTTTACAGGAGTGAAGACCTTTTCAATGGCGTAAAAAATCTTTCACCACCGTGAAAATACTTTATGTGTAATTTGGCAAATTATTCAATTTTGTCTTCATGGGCATGAAATGTCCCTTCACGGCTGTGAAGAAGTATTTCAAACCCAATATAAACAGTGACTTTCACGACCGTGAAACCTATTTACAAGCATAAAAGTGTCGGGCCTATAAATATCTGACTCTTCTCCTTCATTTTCAAACTTCATTTATTTCGTTCTTCTTCCTCTTTCTTCATAAATACACTTTACCCATTCATAAATTTATTAAATTCTCTTCTCAAATATTTATTTTATCTCTATTTAACACAAGAATCAAGAATCAAACCTTCAAGAACATCAAGATTTCAGATTTCTCAATGATTCTTCATTCTAGGGTTTTAAGGTATTTATTCCAAACTCCAATCTAAGTTTAAAATAAGTTAATATATAGTTAGAATATATGATTATGAGTTATGAATATATGTTTAAGAGCATCAATTGACATTTGTTATAGATTATAGCAAGATATATATATGGATTTAGGATTTTGGGTGAATAGTAGCTATTCATCCCAAACTTTCACAATTCTCTAATAAGTGATTAAATTGATGTTAAAAACATATTAGGATTCTAAAAGATTATTAGAATCACAAGAATTTACCATGTATGAACATTTTTGGGCATGAATCCTAATTATGAGTATTTGGGGATTTGACATAGGAAAAAAGAATTTAAGGAATATAGAGAAGATTATTGAATGTACAAGTAATTGAGGAAAATACAAGGATAAATTACTTTGAGGTAAGTATGAATTATGTTAATGTATGTTGCTATCCATTAAATGAGCTTGCTACTCTTTCTTACTTAATGTAATTTTTCTTAAATTCATTATTGATGAACCTAAACCTATAAATTCGTCATTGTAAATTATAAATGTTGAAACCCTCCTAAACAAGCCAAATGTATGGATGACTTGGTTATTATTTTCTTGGACCAAAATCATTATATACCTATTTGTGTGATGGAATCACTATATGTAAATATGTAATGATGGTCTTATGACCACTATGTTTCTTGATAATATGTCCAAGCTATATAACCCATGACCCACATGTAAATAGAACACTCTTCCCAATGAGAGTTAGTTCATTGGTCCAATGTGCACATCGGGAACCTAACTAATAGGTTTTTCTTATCAGTGTCCCTCCTAGTTGGGGACCATAAACACTAGGCATGTGCCCTGTGCAAGCACATGGAGGCATTGAGGTGATAAGGTGCACCGATACGCTATGCTATGATATGTTCTGAGTTCTATTTCATGATATGATTTATAATGTCATTCTTGGTGGACACTCACATGTTAAAGAAACCATGATTAGTCATATTATGATCTCTTGTGTCATGATTCTGATAATCTCTTTCCTTATGATATTTCAAAAGTACATTGAATATATGTTCAAGATCATACTTATCCTCTATATCTTTATGATACTTGTAAGCATTAGTATAATTTATACCTTACTGAGTTGAAGACTCACTCATCTTCTGTGAATTTCAGGTGATAGTGTAGCTCGAGAAGGAGTGAACATAGAAGACAGAGCTTCTTGACTTATTCCTCCAAGAAGACTCTATATAATTCTTTTGATATATATATATATATATATATCATGTTGTATTATGGCATTTACATGTATGAGGAGTATACTCTAGAGTTTCGTAGTTAGATGTTGAGG
Source organism: Aleurites moluccanus (assembly GCA_948193065.1). NCBI lineage: Eukaryota > Viridiplantae > Streptophyta > Magnoliopsida > Malpighiales > Euphorbiaceae > Aleurites > Aleurites moluccanus. The sequence goes on from CANXYC010032200.1 coordinate 6,471, forward strand.
ATGATATTATTTTGATGTCTGAATTGATATATTATGAGTTACCATTGTTCCTTATTGATGTGGGATGCATCTTTTGATGAGTAAGGAACAAGAGGAAATCATATGATGATGTAAGAAAATGCATGAATAATGATTACATGATTCACAAAAATGAGTATTTATGATAATAACTATGTATGATGTGGATATATATTATATATGAGATCCAGTATATGTGTATTATACGAGTTTATGGTGGCCTTTAGTCTACCCTTGCCCTAGGACTATCGCACCACTATAGTTGGGGTGTGACAATAATAAAATATATAAGGTTAAATTTTTTTTTTTAAAAAAAAAAAAAAAAGCAAAGGTACAAATGGACCTCTAAATTTTTTAATTTGGTTCAAATAGGTCCAATTTAGAAGAAAGTTTAACCTCTCCATCCAAATTAAATTAACTTATTTGAATCAAATTAAAAAATAAAAAAAAATTATTTAGACTATAATTAAATAAGAGGACTTAATTAAAAATTTGATATGATACATAAATTTATTTGCCCCTTTACCTGCTAAATTACACTCATTGTCCATGAACTTACCTTTTAATTTATCGTTGTCCCTAGACTTCAATTTGTCATCTAAAAATCCTCTGATTTCGATTTGATCACAACGGTTGCCCTTTTAAATGCTTTTTGTCAATTCCTTATACGAAAATATGACATGACCTTCATTTATTATTTTTAAACCTTATTTCACCTCTCCCATTGTTTCACATTAGCAAACCCCTCCATTAATCAATTCCACCCACCAAAGTTTTTACTTTTCTGTCTCATCCATTACTTTTCTCTTTCAGTCCCTTTTCTATCGTCTTCTTCTTCTTTATTTCTGCTAAATTGAGTGGTCACCTCTCTTATTCCCACCCACAACCAAAGCCCTATACTCTAAATACTAATGGCATCTATCAATTTCAATCTCTTCGACAACTGGGTCAAGAAACCCCCCCAAATCCACTTTCTCCTATCAATCTTCTCCCACTCATTAACTCTCAAACCACCAAAACCTCTCGACCTACTAACTTCGCTTCTATCAGCATCTCAAATCCATTCAAGAAGCTCCAAAATCTAAACCTGAGTTTAAAGAATCTAGTTACTGGCAGCAAATGGTGGACCAGTACTTCTATGAGTCTAAGAACCTTCTTGATTACCCATGATCAGAAAAAAAGAAAATCCAACTGATGAAGAGATCAAAGAAAATGAAAAATGGTGGGAGGAGTTCCAATCAAACTCAGTTGTCATTTTTTTATCCGAGCGAAGGAAATTGCCGATAAGATTTAGTGTTGAGGGTTGGTTCAATGGATTTGTACAGAGGATTATCAGTAATGATGGTGGTGGCATCATCTTGGATCTTAGAGTTCTTCGACGAATCCAATTTTGCAACGTAGCCAAACATGACCCACTCAAGTGCTATGGAGAAGATTTAGAAACCCATATCTAATTCTAATTTTTTTTGAGGTTTTCTTTACTAGTAACAACTAAAGAGGAGCTGATTTGGTGAGAGAATTTCACTTCTAAAATATTTCCCACCATGAGATTAGAAAAATTTTGAGCAACAAATCAATAGATTTATTTCATTCATGGAGAGTTTGTAAGAAACAGAGAAATTTGGATTTTAATTGGCTTATAATTTAAATTTAGGTTTAATGATGCAAATGAAATTTGATTTCTGCTTGTATTTTATTTGGCAGGGGAGAAAGGGATGGAAAATGATTGAAAAAGCAAAGAGAGGAAGAGATAGAAAATCAATGAAAATGAGATGGTTGGATTGAAGAAGAAAGAAAGGAAAATCATGAGAGGATAAAAATGTGGGTAGGTGAGTGGAATATTATGTGATATCTAAAAAAAGTAAAATAATATTAAAAATAATAAATGAAGGCCACGTCATATTTTCGTCTGAAAAATTGATGGAAAACCTTCAAAAGGACAACTAGTGCGATCAAATCGAAGTCGGAGGATTTTTAAGCAATAAATCAAAGTTTAGAGATAACGATAAATTAAAAGATAAGTTATGAGACAATGGGTGTAATTTAACCCCCCTTTACCCTATAGAAATACTCCTCGGCACTCCTCATTGATTATTATTACTCTATTGAATTATCAGAAGATAATAGTGCATGAGGCGCTCATTTTTTTTTAAGCTTAAATGACATAGAAATAGAGAGTAACCACAACACAATCTACAACTTTAAATGTAAAATGAATAGTTGATTTTTTTAAAATTTTAAAATAAAATTTTTTCAGTAGATAATTATAACGTAATTATAAATCTCAATAATTTATTTTATATTTAATAATGGAGATTATACTAACACAAGAAGATCAAAAACACTCTAACAAGGTAAAATTTCACGCCTCTCAAGTGGGACTTACTAATGAGAACTTCAAAACTGTATTCTTCTAAACAGCATAAAGAAATATGTTTTCTAAACATAAGGAAAATTAGAGAAATATGTTTTTTTTTCTTTTTTCTTAAAAACAATATATTAATTTAAAGAGAGATAAATTGGACTCAAGTTTTTCCTATGTCCTCCCACCCCATGAAGGCCATTGTTAAGGAAATGTTTATCTGCCAAAATCACTAGTGCCTCCCCTGAGAAGCACTACCTTTTTTCTTGGAAAAAAAGACATTCTTTGGTTTTGGTATCTCATTAATGTCCATCATTTTATTCTACCATAACACTCTGCACCTTTTATTGAAGAATCCAACCATACAAAACATTCTCATTTGATGAACTTAGTACTTGTATGTTGTGAGAAGCAGTCGCAGATACAGAATGCTGGGTAGATCTTGGTGAAGCTTCTTTTGGAGGAAAAGGATTTGGCTTTATTCTTGTTTGAACCAGAACTCCCATCTATGGAAAAAGGGGCAACAAATAGCACCATTAATTTTCCTATCATTCCATTATCTCCTCGTATAAATTTCCATTTCACTTTATACAAGGAATTTGTTAGATTTCATATAAGCTAAATAAATGTGTAGAGTACATACCTCTTGAAGCGCAGATTAGCGTGAACTTGTATCACCGGTCAAAGAAATGGTCACAAATGGAAAGTTCCAAAGCCACAGTCTAAGAGCCTCCAATATCACAACTTCTTCACACAATGTGATTTCTCTTGGGAGAGTTTTCTACTTCTCATGTATAGAGAGTTCTCTACTCTTCTATTTTTTTTTTATTTTTTATTTTTTGTTAAGAGAATACGTAACTAATCCCCTAGGATTAGATTTTGATATTATATAATATTATTCTTTTTGAATATGGTTATCAATATTCATTTAAAACTCTCTTAATCTTTTAAAAACTGATAATATAAATCCTTTTATATTATTTAATTAATTAACTTATTTAATTAATTTTGTATTAATGGATTCGGGTCTATATACTTGTCATAGGCATACCCGAACCTAACCCATTAAATCTAACCTCTCCCACTCTCACATGATGAGATACATCCATCTGTGATAACCCTTTTTGACATTTGATAATAGGCAAATAGACCGTGTGACTAGCATATTACGAGAGTTGTATGCTATATATTTGTTAAAGATATACAGTGACTCGATAAGAACACTTTGAGTGGATAAATATGCATCACCCCTTATTGCTTATCACGTTTATTTATTTCTCTTTTGATCTTTAAAGAAAAAATTATATTCACAATTATAATCACTTATAAATATAATTAATATACCTGTGAACACAAAACTAAATGTGACGTCAAAGTAATCTTCCTTTGGATAAAGTTTCCTCAATCATAATTCAACTCGTTTTTCCAGAAATGTCCCATCAAATCAAATCACTCATGATCTTTTAGTAACATACTGAGATAGAAAACACTGAACTATATCTTAGAAACTAACCAAAAGTCGTAAGGGTAGTAAATTTTAAGAATTATAATTCTTAAGGGTCTCACATTGTTAAAAGTTGAGATCGTTATTTTTGTCCTCCCATTGGTCACAATAATTTACACATGTGGTATGATACACATGTCATAGTGTTTTCTCCTTTCTCATGGAGCACATGTCTATCATAAAACTTGTTTATTTATTTTGGAAATACTATGCAGATGATAGTTTAGACACACTTAATGTCTAATCTTGAGTTCATTAATCCACTCATTTAATCTTAAAACTCTCATATGGTGATTTAGATAGATAAAAAGTACAATTACACATAATTTGCCACTTTAATATCATCACAATGATATGCAAATTTCATTTCCATAAATGAGGAGACTATCTTACTTTTAGCAGGAGCTCTCTCTTTATTTCTCAAATAATTTGCTTAAAACAGTCTCATTTTTATTAATCACTTAGATAAAATAAAGGCGATTGCCCATGTGAGAAGGTTAATTTTATTTCTGTCTGACATGCTTTCACAATATAAAGAACAGTAAATGTACTATTACATTCACACTCATGTAAACATAAAAACAATCATCATGTTTTCAAATAATAATAAAAATGAACATTGTTAACAAAAATAACAAATAAAGAAAATATATCAACATCTACATAATCCTTGAGATTTAGTATGCCTAATGAATACATCTCTAAGAATAAGTTTGGTCAAAGGATTAGCAACCATTTCATTTGTAGATATGCATTCCATGTTCACTTCTTTGCATGTAACCATGTTCCTCACAAAATTATATTTTGTGTCAATATGTTTAGTCTTGTAATGGAATTTTAGGTATTTGGCATAAGTAATGGCTGCTTGACTGTCACAATTTATCAAAATTGCTTCACTGTCAGCCACTATACCTAACTGATTCAAAAAAACTCTTTAGCCATACTACCTCTTGTACCACAGCTAAAAATGCAATCAATTTAGCTTCCACTATGGATAACGCTATACAAGATTGTTTCTTGCTACTCCTAGATATCTCACCATTATTAAGCAAGAAAACGAATCCATAAGTGGATTTTCTCTCATCCACATCTCCAGCCCAATCAGTATCTATATAGCCCTTCAACTTCAGGTTTTCACCTTGATAACACAATGTGTAACTTGCAGTGCCTTTCAGATGCCTCAATATCCTTTTAACTATTTTCCAATGTATTGGACCAGGGATGGATTGATTTCTTCTTATCATCCCAATGACAGTAAATATCTGGTCTCATACACATCATTGCATACATTAGACTCTCAACCGCACTGGCATAAGGGACACTTTTCATATGGTTTTGTTATTCTTGAGTATTAGGACATAACCTTCGACTTAATGCCTCGACTTTGGCTATGGGAGTATATGTAGGTTTACATTCACACATATTGAATCGTTCAAGGACTTTCATAACATATGACTCTTGAGAAAGAGACAACATTCTTTTAGTACTATCTCTTGAAATCTTAACTCCAATAATATATACAGTTTCACCCGTGTCCTTCATTTCAAAGTTGGACGATAACCATTCTTTGATATGACACAGATATTCCTTGTCATTTCCAGTAATTAATATGTCATCAACATATAATGACATAATGACAAACTTATCTTTTGATCTCTTAGTATAAACACAATGATTCTCATCTATTATATTGAGAGCATTTGACATGATCAAATTATGAAATCGAATATATCATTGCCTTAAAGACTGCTTAAGACCATGGATTGAACTCATCAATATGCAAACCTTATATTCCTGGTCTTCTTTGATGAAACCTACAGATTGATGCATGTAGATTTCCTCATCCAATTCTCCATTGAGAAAAGTAGTTTTTAGATCCATTTGATATAATTCCATATCAAGATTTGTCACAAGCATTAGAATTAACCTAATAGACGTAAACCGCACAACATGAGAAAATGTTTATTCGTAGTCAATTCCTTTTGTTGTGTATACTCCTTTGCATCTAGACGAGCCTTATATCTCTCAATGATGCAATCGACTTTACGCTTAATTTTGAGAATCCACTTATTTTCAATAGGTTTACGTCCTTTTGGGAGATCTACTAAATCCCATACATGATTTGATCTTATGGACTCTATTTCCTCTTCCATTGTTTTCATCCATTTATCCTTAATAGGACAAGAGAGAGCCTCTTTTACAATATTTGGCTTTTCATCATCTTGTAACACAACCATAAAAACCTCATTGACACCTTCGATCATAAATCGACAATGAGGAATGTTTCTACAGTTACTACATCTCAACTTAGAACCTTGAAGAACATTTTTATAAAGTTCCATTAGACTATCATTTAAACCATGATCTTTCAAGTTCCCACTAGAATTAGGACCATTACTCCCACTAGGACCAGGGTCACTCACATTTGGACTAGTTGGTGGAACTGTGTCGATGCCATCCACCAAATTCCTCCCACTCGGATGGAGTGGTCCTGATGAATCTTGATCTAAGGTCTCAAACAAGGAGAACTCATAGTTTAAATCCCCTTGCTTAGGAAAATCATTCTCTAAGAACGTTACATCTCGTGATTCAAAGTCAGTTATACTCTTACTATCTTGCACACCTATGAAAATGTATCCTTTTAACAATTCAAAATATCTCACAAAGATACTCTTCCTACCTCTTAGGCCTAATTTTCCATATGGATGAGAGGTATTATGAACATAGGCGGCACATCCCCAAAGTTTTAAGATGTTTAAGTCAGGTGGATGACTTGTCCATAACTCATAAGGAGTGGAGTTAACTAATTTAGAGGGCACACGGTTAAGCAAATGTGTGGCTATCAATAGTGCAACACCCCAAAAGGTAATGGGCAAGTTTGCTTAAGCCATCATAGATCTAACCATTTCAAGGAGAGTTTTATTTCTCCTCTCAGCAACACCATTTTGTTACAGAGTTCGCGGAATAGTCAACTGATATTCTATTTCTTTTTCATCTCACAATTGTCTAAACTGATCATACAAATATTCTCGACCTTTGTCGGTTCTTAATACTTTGATTTGCTTGTCTAATTGATTTTCAACCAAGTTGAGATAACTCTTAAAGAAAGTTATAGCTTCAAATTTATGTGAAATCAAATAGACATTACCATAATATGTATAGTAATCTATAAAGGTGATGAAATAATAGGCTTCATACCTAGCCCTCACATTCATTGGACCATAACATCTTAATGAACAAATTGTAATGAAATAGCAGCCCTAGTTCCTTTTCCAAAAGGTTTTCTTGTTGTTTTTCCCGCTAGGCAATGCTCACAGATAGACAATTTTACCTTATAAAAATTAGCTAAAAGATTTACTTTAGCTAAATGGTTCATTCATTGTTGACCAATATAACCGAGTCCAGCATGCCATACATTCACATCATGCTCATAATTTTACGAAGTAGAAATTAAGGAAAAACTAACATTGAAAATCATACTGTTTACAATATCCATAATAAGAAAATTGTCTAGAATATATCTAGAACCATAAAATATTTGTCCCAAAAATAAATATACTAAATCAACATGAAATTTCCTAGAAAAATCAAGTCTAAGAAATGCTACAATTGAAATCAAATTTCGTCTTATTTTTGGAGCATACAAGATATCATGTAGGAGCAAGGTTCGACCACCACGCAAATACAAATTCCCTTTGACTTCAACACTATGTTGTTCCCCACATATATCCATCTTGCCCCATTGGGTAGTTGATGAAAATCTATGAAGATTTCACGATCATTCATCACATGGTTTGTTGCTCCTGAATCTACAATTCATAAATGATGACTTTCTGTTAGCAAAACAAAGCTAGAAATAGAAATTTCACTCACATATGAGTAAATTGAATTTATCTTTGTAGGTGCATTGTAATCCTTATTATAATGGCCCTTATTACCACAGTTGAAACATTTGACCTTCCTAATGTTTTGCTTCTTAGGACGCTTATTTTTCTTTTTCCCATTTTTCTTAGCCTTTTTATTGTCACGACCCGACCCTAATGGGCACGTGACCGACACTAAAAAAGGGAAAAGCATAAGGCTTCCAGAACCCATAGTAAGCTTGATTTACTATTCAATAACAAAAACTGCAATATGACAGCTATAATTATCACAAACAAGGACTATGAGCCCATCTGACATACAGAAACTCAATAATTAACTTCATTTACTAGCCACTCAGGGTTGAAATCATGCATTTAACATCAATATAAGTTTCTGCTTAACAGAACAACCAATAGAAATATAACCATAAATCTAACATTGAAATAACAATGCGGAGCTCTAAAGATTTTAATGCAGTGAATATAAAATAATGACATAATAAATTAAATAATTTTACTGCCTGAGAATTAGGAGGTAGGAATACTCAACTTAAAAATTTAATCTCTTTAAACTCGACCCAGAACCTGGAGAAATATTTGAACAGGGGTAAGCGTTTGACTCAATGAGCTAATATAAATTAATTCAACATGCAGGTCATTTATTAAATCTACGTGAAATGTCACATCACATATAATCACCCATAAACATACATAACAACCATGATGGAAAATGTCTGTGGAATCCAACCTCATCTGTGTTTTCGTTATCGTAAATGGGGAGCCGACCCCCTCCCTTGGCTCTCTTAAATTTCAACTATGAGGCCATGGTGAGATCAACTCAAACCAGACATCCCTATACTGTCTTATCCATATCCAGGGGCAACGGTGAGATCAACTCAAACTAGGCAATCCCTATAATAACATCATCATAAATCATGTTGTGTCACGTTACATCATTGATGTTTTATATGTTAGTGGTGGATTCCACATCACCTTATTTTCTATTGTAAACATATATATACAATGTCATTCATCATCATTAACAACATCATATAATATGACATAAACATACATCATGCTACTAAATCTAATGCAATAATGATAGCTTATATGCATATACATATAATTCATTTATCAATGCTTACATGTTATGCTTAATGCAGAGTTAAATTAAATATATCAACTTATAACTTGACAACCATTAACCAGCTAGCTCTCTTCGGAGTGCCTAAAATCTGACGACTAGGAAACTCCTAAAATACCTTGACCAAAAAGATATATAAAGGACATTAGAGCATAAAAGATACATATTAGCTTTTTAAAAAAATTACGAATTGACTCCTTAGAGTTGCCGAAATTTCGACAGAACCTCCCCTATAACTAGAACATTACCCGCTAAGACAAAAGATTAAACACTTCAAAATAGCTCTCAGAGTAAACAACAATAACTCAATAACCTCTTCTGAGTTCCCAAACTCATCATCACCCCTAAATCAATTCATCCAGCCAAAAATATAAAATAATATTTAAAATTTCTATAATCATAAATTTCCTTTTAAAAATTTATTTTTCTTAAAATCTTTCTAAATTCGATAAACACTATATAAATCATGCCTTTAATAAAATCTAGCTTATTGATAGCTAACCATATAATAAAAAGAAATAATTGATAAATAATATTTATTACTTTTTTTAAAATCTTAATAAAATTTTAGAAAATACATTTTATTAGCAATATCTTTTTAATTCATGTTAAACATCACATATTTACTAAAATAGTTTATATAATTAATTCAAATATCATTTGTATAAAAGAACCTTTTATATTTTAAAATATTTTAAATTCAACTCAATTCAATTCATTCATTTCATGAAAACTCATTTTGGCATTCAGGAAATAAAATAATAATTTAAAACATATTAAACCATTTCCATAGAATTTCATAATTTATCTCAACCATTGAAAATCATTTAATTTAATTAATTAAACATAATTTCATACATATGTAAATCAAGAAAACCATATCAATAATTCTAGCTCCAAATAACTCATAATAATTAAAGATAATTATTTACCTTATTTATGGCACATATAAGAAAATAATTGAAAATTATATATATATATATAAATAAATCAAAATTTTATCCTTTTAAAATATTATTATCATAAACATTTCTTCAAAATATTCATTAACCATAAATTTAATAAATCATTTAAAGAAATCTATTTTGCTTTTCAAAAATAATTTCTTTAAACTTAATAATTTTTATCTCATAAAATTATGAATTTATAAACCATATTATCAAATTATGAAAATTTCATTATCACCATATATAATTATTTCCATCAAAATTTGGATCAATTAACCAAATAATAAACATATAAAATTAACTGAACATATATTTAGGGTATACTAAAAATAAAATTGCTCAACTAGGGTCGAAAAACACACCGAAAAGATTCAACAAAACTGTTGGAACTCGGTCGCCGGAGCCACCATGGGAGCCGCTGCTGGCGAGCCACCGCCGCCTCTGTCGGTGGTCCCAAATATCGAGCCCTACACCATCGTGCTCGTCTCGCCGCCAGGAACACGATTCTGCCATCCATTCGCCGCAGTTTACCTGAATCGAAGCCTAGAAGCCTTGGTGGCCGAAAACTTCTCCCTCTAATTTCTCCATCGTCGTCCAATCATTTCCTCTATGGTTGATATCAAATGAAAGCTTATGAAGAGAACTTTCCATTGATACCAAGATCGTCGAAAATCACCACCGAAATCAATCGGAAAATTATGCCCCTCTCTCTCTCTCTCTCTCTCAAACCGAACCGATCCGACCACTAACAGTTGATTTGTTGGTTTTTAAAACCAACCAATCACTGTTCACCAACATAGAAAATAACTAAATTTCATTTTTAAGACACAACATATATATATATATATATATATATATATATATATATA
>CANXYC010032223.1:0-44882 GCA_948193065.1 Aleurites moluccanus
TGCTTGCAATAATTAGCAATATCAAACCATATCTCAAATCAAATCATGGTTCTTATTTGAAATATAAAATGCCCATAAAGAATGGCATTATCAAATCTCATCTAATAGAACTGATCTCATGTCATGTCATATGTATCAGTAGCCTTGCTACCTTAACGTGAACGCATGCTTGGCCAAGCATACGCCTAGAGCTCATGGTCCCCTCTAAGTGGAACACTGATAAAAATCCTATCAGCTGAGCTCCCAAAGTGCACTATGGACCAATGAATTTACTCTCATTGGGAAGAGCATTCTATCCATGGGGTCATAGGTTTCAATCTCATAAAAAAATATATTGGTCGCAAGACCATCAACATAAATCATCATTCGAATCAGGTTTAACAAGTAAGAAGCATATGACCTTGATCCAAGAAGGTTGATCAAGTCATTCACATTATACAAATATATAAATATGGATGAACAAATATAAGAATACTTGGTCATATTATTTCAAAGAACGATAATCAAATGAGATGTTTATACTTACCTTTTACTCAATTTCTCTTAAATTTCTTTAGCACTTTGCTCAATTCCAACTCCTCAATTACTTTGATTTTCTCTTCCTAAGAAATTTCCCAAATATTCAAAATTAGGGTTTTCTCCAAATCAATAATATTTAACATGATTTCTGAATATTTAACCATCTTAGGGTCTCTATTCTTAATTCCCAACATCAATTTAATTTATCTCTTAAGGAAAAATCTGTAATTAATTCGGATTTACTGTTCATGCCATTATTCATTACAGTCTATAAATTTTGATTTCTCTAACATTAATTACCATTAATAACTTCAAATTGCTTGCAATAAATTCTATACACCTTATATTAATTATTCTAACCAACAGACTTAAATAAATTCAACAGAAAATAACTTTGGAAGAAAATTTACCTTATTTCCTCAACACTGAAATTCCTGAGATTTTTTGCTTAAATATGATGATTTCTGCCTTAATATAGAATAATCTAGAAGTCTAATGCATTAATTTGAGTATTAATGCCTTAGAAAATAAAATGGAACTAACATGAGAAAAGACTAAAATTAACGAAGAAAGAAGAAAGGAAAAAAAATCGTGAAAAACGCTACTGGGTTGCTGGGGTTAAATAGACCACTGCCCCAGAAATCTCGCTTGCCAGCTCGCTAATCCACCTCGGCAAAGTTACCTCACACATGCCAGTTCGTCATTCCCAGCTCGCCAAACTGATCCAGCAATGCCACTTTGCTAATCCAGCTCACATATGTCACCTCGCATATGCTGCCTCGCCAAGCTCTCTTCGCGAACTCTTCCTCGGCAATACCTCTTCGCCTCTTCTCCAACTCGCTTCACCTATCTCCCTCTTCGCCAAACTCTGCTCTCGAATTGCCACTTTGCAAATTCCCTCTTCGCATAATGCCACCTCACCTTTCCTCTTCGCCAAATCCTCTTCGCCAAGACCTCTTCGCCAAAACCTCAATCCTCTTCGCCAAAACCTCTTCGCCAAAACCTCTTCGCCAAAATCTCTTCACCAAATCCTCTTCGCCAAAACCTCTTCGCTACTTCGCCAGTTTGCATTGCCAGCTCGCAAAATGCCACTTCGCATCTTGCCTCACCAGATCCTACTAAGTTAAAAACTCTTCCTCGGCAACATAAACTTAACCAGCTCGCAAAAGAGTTACAAATATCCAAACTTCTTGATTATTTTTGCCACTTAAAATAGACATGCAATGGCTCAACATATCCAAAATTCAAATCATAAGAGCAACTACACAGACTATGGTGACTCTCCAAATTCACCCAGACTTACTATCTTAAAATCTATTCGAATAGTCCTGGGAAAATCCATTCTCCACTGAAATATACTTATCCAAAAATCCTGAAATTTTACATCCAATAACACAACACATAAAGAAACATTTTTTATGTTTACACCTTTGACTCAATCTACCTCAATCATTCCCAGTAATTTCAAACAGACACAGACTTCCTGCAGAAACACTCAACCAAACCTGTCTTGCTCAAAGGGACATAACTCATCACACACACAGAATTCTACCAAGCCATTTTACAGAATTTTAGTTAAGACATAAACTCATAACTTTCATGTTTTACACTTTATCAAATTATTTCTCTAAGAATATGCAATTAACCATCAAAATTTCCTGCAACCAGAATTTCTGATTTCCTTATAACATTCATATCCTTAATTAAATTTGAATTCATCAATTACACAATAAATAAAATATAACAAAATGACAGATATTACACAAATATGCAATGATCATTGTTGGACCGTGTGAAACCTAAGGAAATCAGAAATGAAGTCAACTCAATGTTCCATTGGCGAGATGCTTGCTTGAGACCATATAGGGAACATTTCAGCTTACAAACTTGGCCTGGTTTGGCTAAATTGTAACCTTTAGGTGGAGACATGTATACCTCTTCATCAATAAACCCATGTAAAAAAGTGTTGTTGATGTCAAGTTTAAAAAGGGGCCATTGTTTGACAGTAGCTAAAGTAATAACAATCCTAACAGTAACAAGCTTTGCAACAGGTAAAAACATTCAGTGTAGTCCAATCCCTCAATCTATGTATAGCCCTTAGCAACCAAACGGGCTTTGTATCTATCCACTTGCCCATTAGGCTTATACTTTACTTTAAAGATCCATTTTGAGCCTATAAGCTTTTTGTGTGGAGATAATAAGGTTAATTCCCAAGTCTCATTCTGCTCCGATGTTGTCAGTTCAAAATTCATAGCTCAGATCCATTTTGGATCAGTTGTTGCTTGCTTATAGGTGGAGGGTTCAAACACAAGTTCGATTTGAGTGAAAAAAGCAAAATGAGAAGGGGAGAAAAAATTATACTAACCTTGAGTAAGGGAATGGTCTACAGGTGAGGCAGAAACAGTAGCCATGTTAGAGATTAAATCTTGGAGCCAACTAGGTTTGTGTGAAACTCTACTGCTTCTTCTCAAAGTAGGTAATACACGGTCAACAGGAACAATATCAGTAACAACTTGGATAGGTGTGGATTGTGATGGAGTATAATTAAAAGAAATAGAGTTTGGTGAAAAAAAATATCATTTGGGATGTGAGACTGAAGTGAATGTGAATTTGAAGTGTCATCAAGTTGTGCTTCAATGCTGGTTATCACTGGTGGAGTAAGAGGTGTTGGTGAACAAGACGGATTGGTGGAATCTTGGAATTGTGAGCAGGGGTTAAATGAAGATGAATGTGGCATTTAATAAGTGTGAGAATTGGTATGGTTATTTGGAGAAGGTGGACTGTAGTCCAAGTTGTCTTGTGTGACTGAAATTAGAGGTTTGGTGTTGTTTGTCATCAAAGATGAGTTTGGTATAGAAAAGGGAAATATATGTTCAAAAAATAAAACATCTCTACTGTAGAAAATCTTTTTGGTTTGAGTTTGGTGTAGAAAAGGGAAATATATGTTCAAAAATAAGACATCTCTGCTGTAGAAAATCTTTTTGGTTTCTAAATTGAGAAGTTTGTAAGCCTTATGATGGTTAGGGTAGCCAAGGAAAAAAGCTTTTATAGCTCTGTGATCAAACTTGTCTATAGTGGGCAAATTATTGGTTGCAAAGCATAAGTAACCAAAGACACAAAGGTGTGAATAGTCTGGTTGTTTGTGAAACAGTAATTCATATGGGGTTTTCCAAGACAATTTTTGAGAAGGAAGTTTGTTTATGAGGTATGTTGTAGCTAACACTCATCCAGACCAATATTGCTCAGGTAAATGGGCTTGTATTCTAAGAGATCTAGCTATATCAAGAAGATGTTTGTGTTTCCTCTCAACAACTCCATTTTGTTGAGGGGAATATGGGCATGTAATATGGTGGACAATATCTTTGGAAATGAAAAATTGAGAAACTGTTTGGTTAAGGAACTCGGTTCCATTATTTGTCCTTATAATTTGAATTTTGTTAGAGTATTAATTTTCAATCAAGGTTATGAAATCTGAAAGAACAGAAGCACATTGGGCCTTCTGTTGAAGCATTAATGTCCAAGTCACTTTAGAATGGTCATACACAACAGTAAGAAAGAAATTTGCTCCAGTAATAGATTGGACGTTATATGGTCCCCAAAGGTCAACATGGAGGACGACAAAAGGAGCAACAGTGGTAGATTTGATATTCTCAAAAGGATGTTTGTGTTGTTTAGCCAGGGGGCAGATTTGATAGTGAACTTGTTTAAATGGAATGCTAGAATAAATAGGTATGTGTTTTAGTTTTTCAATGGAGGAGTGACCTAATCTAGAGTGAAGTTATTCTAAAGTGACAGGAGTTGAAGATGATGCATTAATAAAGCTCTCTTTATTTAATTGCCCAAGAAAGATCATGGTATTTACAAATGAAAGACACTGTTTGTACAAAAGTTCTTGAAACAATTGATTTAGTTGTGACTCTATATTGGTTGGATTGACGCAACTGGTATCCAAGATGTATAATTTGGACTCTACTTTGGCCTCAATCTCCAGGTCCTGTATAACACAACAAGATTGAAAGAAGCTAAGTTTGAGAGGTAATGTATCAAGAAGTTTAGTAATAGACAAAATGTTAAATTCAAAGTTTGGAACAAGAAAAACCTCTGCTAAGGTAAATTTGTTTGGAAAGTGTACTGAACCTGCTTGTTGGACTACTATTTGGGTTCCATTTGGTAACATTATGTTAATTCGATAGAACAAGAAATGCAGGTTATGAAACAAGTCTAGGTTAGGGCTCATATGGTTTGTAGCACTTGTGTCTATGACCCAGTCTTAACCTTCAATTAAAGAAGCGTATGACAGACATTTGGAATAAAATGTACCTGCATAATTGGTACTATTGAGCATAATTTGTGGCCCAATTACTAAAGCTGCTATATGAGTTTTTCCTTTGATTAAAGTTTGCATCTGTTGTTGCAAAGAATTGAACATTGATGTGATGTCATCCAGTTTGGTGGAGGTTAGGTCATGATATGATTCAATTAGAGTGTCTAAAAATTGATCAGAAGCAGTGTAAGTATGAACTTATGCAGCTGTATGAAACTTGTTGGCTCCTATATCTTTCTTTTTTTGTTTAAACCATTTAGGATACCCTACAAGTTTGAAACACTTGTCTCTAGTATGTCCATCCAAGTTACAGAAGGTACAATGACCTTTAGTAGGGTCATACTTCCTGACTTCTCTTTTGTAATTCTAGTGTCTACTGAACAAGGCTATACTGTCTATGTTATTAGTAAATTGAGTTGACACATGTCTTTGTGACTCAATCTTTAAGAGCATAGAATAGGCTTTGTTAATTGATGGTAAAGGTTTAAGTAAGAGAATCTGGTTTCATGTTTGGTCATAGCCCTCTTGCAGTCCAATAAGAAACTGCATTAATTTGTTTCTATTGTCTATTTCAGATATTGCTTTAACAACACCACACTCGCATATTGGAGACGAATCTAAGGAGGCTAGTTCATCCCACAATCTTTTCAGCTTTGTGAAATAAACAACCATAGAGTCATTGCCTTGACTGATAGAATCAATTTGCCTTTGTAGTTGATAGATCAATGGTCCATTGCTTTCACTAAAGCGCTCAACATTCTCATCCCATAACGCCTTGGATTTTGCTGTAGATGAAATTCTCAATAAGATATTTGGAGATTGAGTTGAGAATCCATAATGTGATCATGTAATCACATCTCTTCCACCGAGTATGGGCATCTGTATTAGGATCTGGAGGAGTATATTGGCCATCAATAAAACCTAATTTATTTTTGGCGCCAAGAGCAATTCGCATTGAGCGGCTCCAAGATCGATAGTTGCTACCAGTTGATGTTGCTGAAACTAGTATAATGCCTAGATTATCTGAAGATTGTAGGGCCACAGGATCTTGATTCAGTTGATTATGTTGAATTTTTGTGGTTTATGTGTTGTTTAAGATTCGGTCTTCTTCATTGACGATTTCTGTCATTGTTGTAGTTGACTTTTGTTTGATTTGAAAGGATTTGTAAAAGAAATTTGAGTTTGACTAGTTTCAAAGAAAGAATTTGAGTTTAATTTGTGTTTGATTTTGGTTTTCTGTTTGGTTTCTAAGAAAAAAAATTTTGGTTTTAGGGTTTGGATCAGTTATGATACCATGTTTAATAAGCTAAATTGGAGATTAATGAAGGTTTATTCATTAATCGAAGATAAGGAAAATATAGCTGAACTATTCTTTATATACAGTTAAAGTAAAACTAATATGTAACAGAAGATTACCAACTTGACACTTCTATAACAAACTAAGCCACGTGGCACCAATAAAGTTACAGATGATAAATACAGTAGTTAACACAAATAACCAAAAAACCTTAGAAATTAAGAGAAAACTAAAAAAAAAAAAAAAAAAAAAAAAAAAAATCCAAACTTTAAAATCATAAAAAAAAAAAAAAACAGAGTTGCCTGCAAAAGAGATCCAAATGAACAAAATCATAACAACTAAAAGTAATATACCATTTTGAAGAGACTTCGAGGTCATCAATCTTCTTTCTTTCTTAGAGGTAAAAAGAGTGAAAACGGTAGTGATGTAGTTTATCTGTTCAAGTTAAAGCACAGAGAAAATAAGAAGATGAAGAAGTTCCTATAAATTTGGATGCTCTGACAATAAGGTCGACTCGATTGAGAAACCATAAAATTTTGAGGTCGGGTTTAGTGGAACAAGAAGAATCTGCTTGGCCACTATAGATTTTTCCTTAAGTTATTTTCTATGAAGAAGAAAAGAAGAGGAACAAAGGTTTTGGATAGGTAGGTTTTTCATAGAGTGATAATTGTAAAAAAAAAAAAGTTTTCGATAAAAAGGAAAAAGAAAACCACTCTATTCACTTGAAAATAATTATTTTAAAACAAAATTAAAAATATATTTTATATGAATTTATGTAAAATAAATCAATTTACAACTAGAAATAAAATTATAAAATTAATTCTAAATATACTGAGAATTAAATAAATATTGATTGTGCAATTAAAAATTTAAAATTAATAAAGAACGATAAGAGTAGATAATGCAAAATATTTAAAATTGTATAAAAAATTAAGATTATATGAATCAAATGAAATTTTTTTTTATAAACTAATAAAATTTTAATTTTATTAGTCGAGATTCATATGGATACTTGAATAAATAATTTTATTTTTTATTACAATAAGTAGTATGAATTTTTAAATATTTTATTTTTATTTTAAATATTATATATACTTTTATTTAACTCGTTTTGTTCATATTTGCCCATTAAAATAAGTGATTGGATTTCCATAAATTTAATGCATTTTGCATATTATTTGAGTATAGAAGCATAAGTAATACAATGTATGACCATAATTGCACAAACTTTACACTCATAGAACCGCAAATATAAACTATATACCTTCAAAATTTTCTCAAAATATAATTTCCTAAGCTGTCGACACGATTACCGTGAATGCCATTGATGAGACGAAGATGACATTGAACTAACGGACTCGATCGTCCCAACTTCAAAAAACAAACCTGATAAGTAATTATCTACATCTTCAGGGGTATATCTGACAAATAGCCCAACATTTCTTTGTGCCTCTATGGTATGCCTTTGCTTATCATAAAACTCGCGATAAACCAGCGTCAGCTTTCTCGCTATAGAAACCTTCATCTCGTCTCGGAGTTTCGGGTCCGATACGATATAAGCACTCTGTTTCCGGTACGCTTTTTCAAAGCTGGATTTAAAACGTTTAAATATCTCTCTGGCTTCCTCCGGCGAAACATCGGCCGCCGGATTTGCCGGCAATGAATTGAACACCTGACCCCAAGCTAACTTCTCGTAATTCGCCGCAAATTGCTTCACTTTAGCTTCGTGCTTTGAAATCCACTCTTCTCCGAGTAAATACTGGAGATTCGAAATCTGAATTTTGGATATTACGTATTGTAGATTATTGGCTAAGAAGAGATATGAAAGAGAGATATCTTTGTAATGCTTTGATTTTCCGTCGAGCTTGCATAAAAGAACCAGAATTAGCCAAGCGAAACGAACGGAAATCGGCGGTGCCGGAGAATCATCGGTATCTGGACTGTTGAAGTGTGATTTAGGGAGTGATGATTTGGCCGGTGGAGGCCAGTCGGAGATGATGTCGGAGAGAACATTACTGTAATCGCCGAGTAGAGTTAAGTAATTCATGGAATATGTTGTTAATGGATGCACACCACCTCCTTCAACAGGTGTTTTCGACGAGTCTTTTTGAATACTCAACTCGAAATCGGAAAGCATTGTGAGAATCGATTCACTGAGTCGAACGAGCGAAGAAAGAGCTTGTGACCGGACGGTGGAGGTTGAATCAAAAGAGAAGATTGATTCAATCTCCATCCAGTTTTCAGATATTGTAGTGTACATATCAAGAACACGGAACATTTTCTCCGGTGGCGATTTCTTGGTTTTGGCAACAAGTTCAGGGAAACCAAAGAGAAGCATAGCTCCTTCTTTAGATATTTCAGTGAAACAAGATTCTCTAATGGAGTCAGAAGCAGAGAAGACGTGATCGCAGAGAATTCTCTCTCCGACAAAGAGAGTTCTCATGGAGATCTTAACTGCTTCTAACCAGTTTTTGATTCTCATCTCTAAAGCTGTCCAATCCATCTTGTTAACCTGAGATGAGCTCATTTTCTCAACTCCTAGCCGATAAATGCCTTCGTCAATGATCGATTTTCGTATAATTTTGTACACATTCAAACACTCTTTTGCATATCCGGCAGCAATCATACACTCTGCAATAGATCTCAAATCCTCCATAGCAATTGTAGAAACTTGTTCAACTTCAGAAATGGAATCACCTGCAGCGCGAAGCTCATCTTCTGCTGAACCTTCATCTTCATAATCAGAAGTGCTCGATCTCGCAGAAGCACGCGAAGATCGAGCGGAAACAGATTCAGGATCTAAATAAGCACGGTTTGTTGAAAGTATTTGATAAAATTCCTTTTGCAAACGCTTCATAGCTATTTGCATAAGATTATGAGCTCGAATAATTCGACCATCAGATGAACCTCTATCGGATACTAATAAATGCATAGACTTTTGAAGTTCATTAACACACTTCAAAAACTGCATAGCTTCTCTTTTATCCTCATAAAAAAGAGAAGTGACTCTAGCATAAGTAGAACCTTCAGGATTCCATTTCGTAATCATAGACGAAGCAGTTTCTATGATTTGTTCCATTGTAGATTCAGCGATGCTACGGCGAGGAGTTGAAAGTGAATCTATTGAAGGTAAAGAACGAGGAGACACGACAGAAAAAGATTGAGTTTTTGGATGAAAGCAAAGGCTTCTCATACCTTTTCTTGGCATTTAAGCTTGTTAAATTAGGCGTGTGTTTGGTTCTCGGGAATTAAGGAGAAAAAGAAGAGTAGGTAAATGTGTGTACGTTTGTGGGACTCTTCTTTCTCTTCTCGAATCTCTGCTTTCGTTTGCAACGGTAGACAGTTAACGGTATTTATAGAAGGAGCCGTTCCAACGTGGGGTTTGACTTTGACTTTAAAGTCAGGTGTACATATGTATGCAATTATGTAATTTAATTCAAGCTTACGCGTAATTACATACATCACCCATAAAGCTAACTTGCGTGAAAAGGAAAACAGAAAGGAAAAAATCTATTAATTAATTAAGAAAAATTATAAATTGATGATCATATTCAGCGAAAAGAGGTGGAAAAATAGTCATAAGTAGCCGCGTTCTCATGTACACACAGAAATTATTAAGTACATTTAGTACATTTTATTAAATTATAAATTAATTAATTTTAATATAATATTTATATATTAATTATAATAATTTAAATAATTAATTGTTATATTAATCTTATAGAATAATTATTATTTAATACGATGAATTAAATTTATTTTAAAAAAATTTTATTGCTTTTTATTTTTTAAATTGTTTTTAATTATGTTAATTTGATGCCCTTTCAACATATACACTTCTTTTTTTACCTAAAGTTATCTTTCACTTTCAATAATAGCTAGTATTACTTGTTTTTTAATGAATATATTAATTAATTATTATTACAATAATAAGTTTGCATTATAGTCTGTTCTTATAATAGTAAATTTTTTTAGATGATTATTATATCAGTTTTTTTAACATGCTATAAGAATCGAATAAAAAATAATAATTGAGATAAAATTAAATAAATAAAAAAATTAAATTTATTAATTAAAATTAGATTAATAGTAATTAAATATAATTCTATCTAATTTTATTAATCTCCACCTATGAGCATTGGAAATTTAAAATTTAAAATTATGTTTTTCATTCATTTAAATTTCAGTAAATATGTAAATATAGTTGTCAACTCAATACCTTATTGAGGGAAAAAAAATATAGACAATTCAAATTGATATGAGCTGTGATTGGAAAGGAAAGGAAAAAAAAAAAAGCAATAGTAGAATTCTACCTCATTCAATTTTAATTTTAATTAGGTTTCTTAATCATTAATTATAGACTAATTTAAGCATTTTCTCACCATAATTAGCTAATTTGAAATAAATATCTTGAAAAATTACGTCCATCTTTATTCAAATGGTTAGACTACATTACAAGCATTGTCCACTTCTAAGTGTCAATATTAAATTCTAATTTCTCTAGATGGGTGTAGATTATTATTGTTAAACTGGTAATTAAAATCATTAAATATTATTAATTAGTCAAAAAAAATATATATATTATTATAAATTTTCCAGCATTCCCTCAGTCCAATTAAGAAAAAAATATATATTATTATTATTATTACATACTTATTTTGTTTTTTCAAAAGTACCCATGACATGTGATTGGTAGCCCTTATTATTGAAAAGCAGATGAAGTTTTATCATTATTTGAACATTGATTTTGATGAGTTTAATTAATTATATATTTATTAATTTATTTGGCAGATTGAACGTACATAAGCAAGTATACAAGATATAAAAGAGACGTAAGCCTGGGTATCTTGAATTTTGAAGGTTTACCATTTACCAAATAATAAAAAGTCAAGTAATTAATCAAGTTCTTCTTTGTTAGTAATCTAACTGTTGGATTCATAGTACCTATCTTTTAAATCGCGAATAATTATATTTTTGATTTGTATTATCAATCTAAAAATAATTATAAACAGAAAATTTTTCTTTTTATTATCTAAATCATTTTTAGAATTCTATTAAATAATATCTTTATTATATTATTCATTGATATTAATTAATTATCTTCATAATACACACATTATGAACATATATATTTAAACTCAACCCGTCAATTTCAAGACCTAAATTATTCCTTATTAACATTTTAGGACAACAAATGCAAATTTGGTTTTCAAGATTCATGGTATTTAAAAAAAGGAAGCAGCTCCAATCAGCATCTATCAGTAGTCTTAAGTTTCCTCCAATGATCTCTTAAATTTCTAACATGTCAATAAGTTAAACTAATTAATCTAAAGGTGGCGTTAAACTAATTAATCTAAAAGTGGTAAATAATTTAAACAATTTCTCCATATGATCCTTGACTGTCATCATGATAAAATGCACTCAACCGAACATTTTGGAAGCCATAAAGGAGGTATTTGGATGATCTGAAAAAGAGAGGATAATTATTTAAAATAATTATTTTAAGAAGTTTTTAATTTTTAAATAAAAATTAAAGTGTTTGAATGTCTTTAAAAAAAAAATAGAATTAAGGAAGTGTTTTAAGTAAAAAAAAATAAGCTGAAAAATGTAACTTATTTTTCATAAAAAAATTTCAAGATAATTTTAATTTTTTTTATAACCCTTTTATTTTTAATAAATTTAAAAAATTACATAATAACATACAAATAATTTATAATTAAATCTTTGTTTCATAATTATTATTTTTTTAAAATCTATTATACAATTTAGTTTTAGTTTCATAATAACATCTAATAATAACATCTAAACACCGAAAAATCTTTGCATGGTGGTATAATGTACCACCTGAGTCCTCACATATATAAAATGACTCGGATTTCGATTAAAAAAAATGTCTTTTTTTTTCTTTTCAAGTTAAATTTATTATTAAATTTCTAAATATATCTTTTAACATACTTATAATCAATCACGTTATACTAAATAATTAATGCTATTATAAGAGTGAATTATTATTTATAGATAAAAGGAAGTATTATATAATAATAATAATATTATGGTTTGTAATGAAAAAGACTTTGAAATCTTAATTTTATATTGCTCAATGACATATATCATTATTTTATTTTATATCAACACCCATTCTTTTTTAAATTCAATTTGTTTGCATAATATATGAACAATTAATATATTTGGAATTATAGAAGTTAGAGTGTTTAATATGTTTCATATATAGAAGTTGAAGGGGTTACAATACTTTCTAATAAAAGTTCAGGTCTCATATTATTTATTAGGCCAAATATACATACCCAATCATAAAATTTATTAATAATAATAAATTAACTTCTGATTTAATGATACTGAAATTATTTATAAAGCTCTTAAATTTTAAATTCAAATTTTAATTGAGAGCCAAATTTATCAAAAAAAAAAAAATATATAATTTACTAATTATAACATTCAATCATATAATCCATCTCTCATAAGTTTAAGAGGATTTTAAAAAATAAACCCTAATTTTAATCTGAACATTATTTTCCAATTAATTGGTTGACCCAATGATCAAATATGAAGAATAAAACAACTAAATTCAGTTCTATCAGATTGATGAGTACGAAAATACATCTCAATTAAAAAAAAAATAATATAAAATAAAAGAAATGGAAGAGTCTGACTCTGATCAGGTCAGTGTTCGTCCCCACCCACTGCATTCAAATCCAAAGTAAAATTCAAACAAACAATTCCCATCGTTGCAACGGGAAGAAAATTTTATTTATTATAACTGATTATATTTTTCATTGGACACAGTCCAATTAAGCTGCCTTGAGCGGTTGATTCCGTCGTCAGAGAGACTATGTCCACTAATCAAATGATCCATAGAATACTAATTTTCTTTGGCATTTTTAGTAAATCAAATGATTATACAATCATCACCAACAATGCTTTAAACAATTTAAATATTCTTCCAGATGGAAATAAAAAGAAAAGTCTTTTCTTGTTGGTGCATTCTGAGATGAAAGCAAAAAATAATAAAAGAGTGAGCACTATTATTTTTTGCGTTGACCCATATACGCATGTATTTAATTTTATATTAAAATTTATTTTTAATTAAAATAAAAATTTTAAATATAAATGAAGATTGTTTTATTTTTTTATAAAATTTTAATAATAAAATTGACGGAATAACTAATTACACTGATATAATTAAAATATATAAACTAATTAGTGAGTTTTTTAAAAAATAAAAACAAAAATACTAATTAGATTAAATTTTATGAGCTAAATAATAATTTAGCAAAAAGAAAATTCAAAAATCAAGAAAACACGTGATTTTTATCCACACTTAACTCCGTTTATGTGTGCATTTAATAAAATATATGTGATTTTTCCAGAAAATTATTATATATCACTTCTCTTGAAAAATTTTGTGTCTAAAATACAAATTTATGTCCCTATTTTACATTAGTGATGGAATAACAACGGAAATTCGTTGCTATTTTGCAACGATTACCTTCCAACGTTGAAACAATTTTTATTTTTGCTAAATTCACCGAGGGAATTTTTCATTGCTTGTGTCGCTATTTTTGAAAATTTTGTTGCTAAATTTTACAATCCATTGCAAATTCTGTCACTAATTTTTTTTTAAAATATATTTTTTAATTAATAAATTTGACGCTAAAATTTTCTAAATCCATTGCTATTTTTTAAATATAATTTATGAATTATTTTATTCCATCATTAATCTGTTGCAAAATATAAAAAAAATAATAATTTATGTAATTAATTTATTATATTTTCGTTAATAAAAAATAAAAATATGTGCAATATTTATTAAATTATCATAAATGTTAAATAAGAAAAAAAAAACACAAAATGTGTAATCCTTGCAAAAAATAAGAAAAGAAAAAATATCAACAAAAAAATAAAATTAAATAACACCAATTTAATAAATATACATGCGATCAAATATTATATGATAAGTTGAATAAAGATAATAAAGATCCATAATTTTATTACTTAAGAAAATTAGATCTTGTTATAAATATTAATTGTACAAATTATTATTTGGGATGCTACAAAATGGAAAAATTATAAAATTTAAAGTTTAATTTCTCAATAATTTTTTTAATCAACTAATATAAATGTTTTCTTATTCAACTAAGGGCATTCTAATAATTTTAAATTAATTAATATATTAGATTTTATTTCTCCTAATTTAGTTATATTTTTGAAAAATATTTTGTCAACTTATTAATTGAGTCTATTTAAAATAAATAATAACTTTTTTTTAGGTTATATCAAAATTTATACACTTTAGTACATTAACAAAATGTCCCTAATTTTATTGTAAATAATTTATTTCTAATGTAATAATTTTAAAATATTAAACTTTTTTTAAGCAATTAAGTTTGTTTGACTTATTAATGGAAGCTATTTATAATTTTAAGCAATTGAATAATTATTAATTTGGCATTATCTCTAAATAATTATTTTATTACAAACCAAATTTAATTATATTCTAACTAACCTTAGTTAGATTTAATCCAAACTAATTATCTTAACAAACTAATTCCATGTGACCTCCCACCATTTTAAGGCCCTCAAAACCTCTGATTTGGAAAGTCCTCCCTCACGGACCAGATCTATCAGATAATCCAAGTATAGCCCAAAAGCTGTAGAAAGGGTTAGACCAGTTCTTTCAGGAATAATTTTTTGTCCTCATTGCCCATCTCCAAACAACCTAAACACAAGCCCTTTCCTAGGAACCTCTCCATGCTATGGTTCAAAGAAGTGCTAAGGCTTCAATGAAGAGGAACATAAGTTAGCAAGAGAAGGGAAGTTTGGAGATAGGGTGTCATATTATAAGAATGAAGAACCTAGGGGAGGAGATCCTGAAGGAAGCATATCAACTGTCCCAAACTCCTGGTCAATACATAACAAGGTCAGGATGCCTGCGCAAGGAGCTCACTCAAAATTCTACAGATGTGCACTAAAAATGAAGAGAGCGAGAGCCAATGGAAGCAGAGGGTGGAGAAGAGGAGGTAGAAAATTCATTTGTGGAAACTGCTTTAGAAGATATGCTTCCCCTAATAGAGATGGACCTCCCTAGAGGAGAAATGAAAGATAAGAAAACCTTATATTTCACCCATAACTTTTGAAAGGGAAAAACAAGGTATCCCACAATAGCTAGAGGAGAGTCCATCAGAAGGAAGAACGAGATCGGTGAGCTCGAGCATGAAGATACATAGCATTATGGACAAGCACAAACTTGATCCGCCTAATACCTCAAGCTCATTTGACTATGAAGAGCTTATCCTCTATATGCTGCCTTTCCTGGACCATAAATTTTCCATGAGAAGGGTCAGGTTCAGATATTACACTACATGACTGCCATAGGGCAAAGAAGAACACCCTGAGCCCTTGAGCTATTTCCTTCAACATGTTCAGTATGTCACGAGGAGAAAAGGCTCTGGAGAGTCCGAAGAAAAACATGGCTTGCCATGGTGCTAAAAGTAGAAAACAGACACCACTTCAGTAAAATTAATAATAGGATTGATAAATCTAACAATTGTAAGCAAATAACATATCTAATTTATTTCAGATTATATGAATGAGAGTTTCTATTAAAAAAATAAAAAGGTGATGAATAAATTTGTGGCCAATTGAAAAGCGAGATAGAAGGTCAAAAATCCTTGAAGGAGTCAAATTCTAATGGGTTTGATAAACTCTAGATCTGTCTGGTTAATTCACTGAACTCTAATAATATAAAGTTCTCATCCAGAGAGGCACTCATATAAAGTCCTCTTCTAGAGAGGCGAAATATTCTCATTAAGGCAAGACACCTTGAATGTCATTTTAGAATACATGTTATTAATTAAGTTAAGATTTGTGTGCTAAACAGGTCATTTTCTAAAATAATTTTTTAATAAATTCATTATTTTTACTGGAGAGTAGAAGTCCCTCAGATTGAATAAAATTTATTGCCCAAATGGAACACCTGGTTCGAATTCATAACAAAAGTCTATAGTTATATTATTTTCGCATGAAGCATAGAATTCCAGTCCAAAAAACACTAAATGCAATAGGCGCACTTACTTATTGCCATAAAATATTTTGCAAATGT
Organism: Aleurites moluccanus; assembly: GCA_948193065.1. Taxonomy (NCBI): domain Eukaryota; kingdom Viridiplantae; phylum Streptophyta; class Magnoliopsida; order Malpighiales; family Euphorbiaceae; genus Aleurites; species Aleurites moluccanus. Next base: position 16,261 of record CANXYC010032223.1, read on the forward strand.
TTTTTATAGTGCAAGTGCTACTAATAAATTGTCAATAAAGATGGCAAGAGTTTGTTATATTTATCATTTGCAGACATTAAGAGAAGTCTTGAGTGTAATTTATAAAAAAAATTATCATTTGACGAGAATAAAAGTGTTCAATGAGGTAAGAAAATATCGAGTTTGAAAGCTATAGACAATGACAAAAGACTTATTCCAATAGGCAAAAGTCCTCATCCGCGAGGCACCACTTTTTTCGAAAATAAAAGTCTTTGACGGCAAGGCACCACTCCTTACGATGAGAAAAGACCTTTTCTGGATAAGCAAAAGTCTTTGTCAAGGCAAGACACATAATGCAAAAGTCGCGAGGCATTTAAGCCCTCATTTGGCGAGACACATTTCATGAAGACCTCGTATAACGAGACAGATTATATGAAGGCCTCTTACAGAGAGGCAAGATTATTTCTAAAGTCCTCGATCAACGAGGCAAATTATCTAACTTCACCTGCTGTAAGGTATGTTATTTAAAGATCTCCCAGCGAGGCAGACTTCTAAAGTCCTCGATCAGCAAGGCGAATTATTTAAGTTCTCATTTGGTGAGGTTTATTATTTGAAAACCTCCGGGCGAGACAGACTTCTAAAGTCTTACATCAACGAGGCAAATTATCTAAACCCTCATTCGATGAGACGTATTATTTGAAGACCTCTTAGTGAGGTGGATTCCTAAAGTCCTTGATTAGCGAGGCATATTATATGATGACAAAGAAACCAATCTAGGGGACTGAATAATAATTATTTAAGTCTTCATTTGTCAAGACATCAAAATCCTAGAAAAGCAAGACGATATAAAGCCTTTGAAGGAGGTTGCATTTCTTAAGTCCTCCATGAGTGAGGCAAGATATTATTTCTAAAGTCCTCAAGCAGCGAAATATGAAGGTCTCTTATAGATATTATTCTAAGTTCTCTTTCAGTGAGGCCTAATTGATTAAAGCCTTTCAGAAGACAATCTCATTCAAAATTCTTTAAGTCCTCATACGACGAGATGTATTCAATGAAGCCCTTCAAGGAATAAGGTTTCCTCAGAACAAGGTTAGTAAAAGGCTTAATTTTTTTGAAAGCAAATTACTCAATTATAGCAGCAAAAGAGATATTCTAAAAGTTTAAGATACAAAAATTCAGAAGCCAACAAATCTGAGGAATTACACTTCTAAAAAGGAAAAAAATACTATTCAATTATAAGGAATATATTACATGAGATGATAAATTATTAACAATATTTAATTACATAGAAAGACTATTTGATTATAAAATTACAAGTTGTTTCAACTTGCAAGCTGGCAATGAATATAAAGATGCCCATAATCTTTCAAAGTATCATTTCCCCCGATAGAGGGAATAAGATGAGCAAAAAGGGCTTGACTTTTTTTTTAAGAATGATCTACCATGTGTTAATAGAAATTAACAAGCAAACAGACTTCAATGTTCAAAAGAAAAGGCCTAGCCAGGTCCATCACCCTCAAATTTATGTTTTTTTAGATAGTGAAGAACAAGAGAAATAAATGTCCCTCTTGCAATGAGGATGATAAGCCAAGAAGGTACTTCATACCTTAGATCCTCAAGGCATAAAATTAAAAGGATCCAAAAGATACCTTCATATGCAAAAGAAAATTGACTGCAAATAGTTGTATGGTCTTTGCTCATAGAAGTTGAAGAAAGCAAACCCTCAAAGGTAATGCTTACATCAACAAAGATCCATTTTCGTGAGAAAGAAATTATGCTGAATAATCTTGAATGAAGAATTTTCTTATGACTCAAAGGATAGGAACAATTTTTCTCATTGAAAGCCATGGGTAGAAAGAAAATTTCTAACAGAGAAGAATGCATGATTAGAATTTCAGGAGTTAGAATATAAGAGGATTAAACAATAAGGGAGAAAAAGAACATATTTAAAGCCTCAAAATCCCTAGGTAATAACACCAAGTAGTTATGGTTTAGTGGTTTCCTATAAGTCAATTATGACAGTTCCAGAAATAACTGATCATATCTTCAGTCAATATAGCAGTAAATGCGCCATTAATTCAAAAATTTATTACACATGGCAAGAAATTTCCATAAAAGCTACGAAGATAACATTTCAATTACTCGCGAGGTTAAATAAGAGACAATTATGATGCTCCGAGTCTTTAATAATTTACACTCCCAATAAAGAGTCTCTTCAAAAGAGGCAACAAGCCAATAACATACCTCACTTGGGACGGATATGGCTAGAATTACTCACTCTTCATATTTATTCTATATTGTTCTCAGGACAAATCAAATAGTATATGGCCACTGATAAGGATTTGTCTTCAGCAGGCCTATTAGGATAGAGAAACATAAAGGAGAAACCCTCGAGGGATCGCCTCGTCGATCTTCAATGAGGCCATCTGAATTTAGATATAATGAATCGAGTCATCTCGCTTGCCTCGTTGAGGCACACAAAATTGGGCTACATTTCCAAGCTTAAGGCTATGAAGCAAAGGCTCAAGACCCTGACACATTTCGCTTCGTCTAGATGCTCTGTCTTCAGCGAGTCAACCTATGTCATGGAAAAGAATACCAAGCCACTATACCTTCACATCAAATATAATGAGTACTTATCTGTAGGTCTAGAGGCTACAAGCCATCTCCACCCCACATTTCTAAATCAATTAATGGGAATACTCTGTAAAGATTTCCTGTTGGCAGAAGAAAGTATAGTCCAAATCTCCTTGGAATGGGCCTACCTATACTAAGTTAATCACATCCTTTCTACAGTAATTTGGCTAAAAGGTCCTATAAAAGAATAAATTTCTAAAAGATATAAAGGAAGTGAACAGAATATATATATATATATATTTCTTCTTTCTCTTCTTTTTTTAATACTAAATTAAAGAGCTCAAAGGCTCCAAAAAAATTTCTCAGGCGGAACTATGGCTAACGTGAGTGTCAAAGGGTTTTTACCAAGCTTTCGAAATTGGTCCTCTCTGGCCTTCATTTTCTTTCTTACAAGCTTAAGAATGAGCAACGTAGCTTTGATCCACCACCTTATTGATGAAGAGCTTATCAGCTTATAAGCGGTAAGGGGAAATGATTGAATAAATTATGAATACATGTGTTGTAATATAGGTGCTAAGAATATAAATCGTAATATTTAAAAATTATGCATAAAAAATTTAACAAAATATAATAACCAATTATTATTTTTTTCATCAATTAAGAAGTGAAATAAGCTGAAATATTATTATTGTTGATGATCTACATAGTAAGGATAATATTTCCTTTTAATAGCTCTTATCAAATGAATGAAAATCTCTTACTATATTAATGGATTCAAATATAAAATATCTCATTCACTTTTTTTATTTTGTAAAATCCTCAGTAATCACTAATTTCAATTAATTCAGATTTAAATCGATATAATATTTTTAATTTTTAAAAGAAGTGAGACAACCAATCATATTAAGCTAATTGGCATAGTCAACTGTTTAAACCATCAATTAAAAAGTTTCTTTTTTTTATTAATTTTCTCATGAAATCATAATACAGTAAAAATTTTATAAATTATTATTAGAAATCATGAATTTTATTAATTAAAAGATATTAATTAATTAAATATAATTTAAGTTATTAATTTAAATTAAGACTGTATAAAATTATTATATAATAAAAATTATTAATTTATCAAATATTAATTTATTGAGTTTTTATTGTACTATGTATTAAACATGCTGTATTTAATTTGATCCAATCAGGCATGTGTTAACCCATTAATGCTATAATGCTGGTCTTGAAACATAATCCATTATCCTTGGATTTATTATTATACTTCTCCTTTTTTAATAAATATCGTTTAATATTTTCACAAATATATTAAAAAAAAATTAATAAATCACTTGATAATAGAAAGAAAAAGTTCTTAAATCAAATATTTATAGTATTTGGAAATGGAGGGTGTAAGTCACAACTCACAATTATAAATAGAAAAAGGTGAATGGTTGATTTTGAGACTTTGGTGAATTAATTTACGTTTCAATCTGTAATATATATATATGAATGAAGCTTTCGAAAATTTTAATATTTTTTAAGTTCAAATAATATCTAAATACCTAATTAATTTTGATTGTTATATAATAGATGTACAGATTAAATATAAAAGATATAAATTGATTTTTTTTTATCAATTAGATTTTATTTTTATAGTAGGATTGTATAAAAATTAATCAAATCGACCAACTCGAATCAATTCAATTCAATACAAATAAAAAATATGGTTTATATTATTTTATGACTGATTATAATTTTAAAATTTTTATAACTTGAATTTTTAGTTTGATTTTAGTTTAAGAAAATAAAAATCTAATTAAATTGAACATAATCAATAATATAATAAAATAATATTTTTATTGATGTGTACTTTAATACTCTTAAAAATATTTTTTACAATAAGCTATTAAAATTTTATTAATCTTAATTTTATTTTTTATATTTTCAACCTTTTATTTTTCATATCGGCAATACATATTAAAGTGTCATGCAAATTAATAGTATTATTAAATAAATATTAATTAAACAATTGGTTTTTATTTAAAAAAATTAATAATATTAATTAGAGAGTTGGAGTCATATTTTTATCTTGAAAGCTAAAACCATATATTTTTTAAATGGGACAATCCATCAATTACTTAGGTTACTCTTTTAGAATAGTTGAAGAGTAATTTTTAAAATACTCTAGGTCCGTTTGAGGTAAGAAATTAAAATTGATAGTGAGAATTTTAATTTTAATTTTAATTTTAATTCTCTAAAATTATAATTATATTATAATTTCAACGTTTGTTTTACAAAAAAAAAAATAAAAAATTGAAATTGAATAAAAATTAGTGACTTGGTATGACGAGCCATCATCACTGATGGTGACAGTCCGAAGAGTTTTCGTCATTAACGGTGGCGGTCCGGCGTGCCTTCTTTATCGACCGTAACGATTCAGTGAACCTTCATCGCCAGTAATGACAGTGGGAGAGAGAATAACAGTGGCAATTATGAAATTGTAATTCGTATAATCGAAAATGGAATTGTGAAATTATTTTTTTAGTTATATTATAGTTGCATGAAATTATAGGTAGAATTTTAGTTCTAATTTTAGGTGACTGCTAAATACTAAAATTAAAAATTTTAATTTTAAACTCTCCAAACTGTCTCTAATAATTTTTTAGTTTTTCAAAATATGATTTTATTTTAATGTTTATTTATTTTTATTAATTTTTCAAAGAATATACTAAGTGAAATAAATAAAATATTCTTGAACTTTTATATTAATTAGCTAGATAAAAATAATGTCATAATCATAGAAAGAAATTAAACTTTATTTATAGTTTTAATATACGTATATGTATGTGCATGGAAGAGGGAAATTAAATAACATACATAGGGTCTAATAATAATAATGTTATAAATATGAAGTTTTTATCATCGAAAGATCTTGAATTCGAATAATGTTATAAATATGATTCAACTACTATAAAATATCTTCTTTAAAATAATTTATTAATTGAAATGCATTAATTACTTATTGATCTTCATAGAGATGGATGCAAGAATTTCAGGATGAGAGGCACTATGATAATTGAAAAAAAATAATAAAAATAATAAAATAAAGGAAAATAATAAAAAAGAAAATATGATTAAATTATAATTTATTAAGGATTAAAGAGTTAATTTTTTAAAATAAAAGGATAATTTTATTAATTTTATCAAATTTTAAGAACTGAATAATTAATTATTTTCAAAATTTTAAAAAATAAAGAATATCACGTATCCCTGGCTTCTGAATAGATCAGTATCTGAACTTTCATGTGTCTGAAACTGAAAGCTAAAGAGGCTTTTAATTCTTCTCTCACTCTCTCACGGAGTTTATTAATTGCTGGAAATTAAATCAAACAGTCCATTATATGTTTCATTGAGCCAAAAACAAATTTCTTCTTGACGTAGAAATTTTCTAGTGGTTTTCAAAATGTAGGTTTGAATCGTGTGATTTGAAATATCAATATGCATGCACGTGCAAAGACTTTCTTTATTTTTTACTTTTGCTTTTTATTTTATTTTAATTATAATCACAGAAATTATTTAAATTTTTATTTCATTTTTATATGGACCAACTATTAAAAAAATAATATCAAAATTTATTTATAAAGTTTAATAATTCTAAATAATTCATTAATTTATTCATATTTTAAACTCCCATTAACAATAATTTTTGAAGAAACTCATTCAAAAAATTGAAACAAAATTATAAATGAGATAATGCAATATATGAAAAAAATATTTTCTCATTGGTTTCTGCACTCTACCCATTGAATTCTCACCCTCTGCTCTCTCTCATTAAGAACATCATACAATCTTAACTTCCTTTCTTTCCTTACTTTTTATGATATGGTAATTTATGTGATATTTTAACCTTTTTTCATCATCACAATTTTAATTATGGACATGACAAGTCCTAGCACAACCTATAATTTATTTGAATTAGCATATAATTTAAAATATCATCCGAATCAAATAATTTAAATATGTGAATCAACTCGCTTGATCCAATCAAATTTACAAGGTTAAAGGCAACTGAAATGTGAAGATTAAATTGATTATATGATATAATAAGTTTAATAATTAATATAGCTTTTTACCATTTAATTAGTAAAAATTTTCTAACAATTGTGATTTAAAGTATAATTATAATTAATTTTTTAAATATGATTAGAATTGATAATTACAAAAAGCAAATTTATCTATTAAGCCCATTTTCCCCCCTCAAATAATAATAATTAACAATTAAAAATTTGAAATTGTAATGGAGTTTGATAGAATAGTGTTTTAGTAAGCCTAACATAAGATGTAATTAAATAAGAAATAGGGTAAATTTCTGTTGGTGGGCTATTATAAAATTATGTCCACCTATTTGTTTGGTTTAAATTTAATATTTTTAGAAATATGTAATGTTACGTGTGATATATAAATATTAACTCTATTGTTTCGATTGAATTATGTGAAATGAGATCGAAGATAGTCTTTGTAATTTTATCAAAAGGAGAAATTTTTCGTATCTTATATACTCTAATTAATATGAATCTAATATTTATTTATTTAATAAAAAATATTAATATATCTTTTTACTCTATGTATTATTATGATATTTAATAAATATAAATATGGATGTAAGCAATACTCACTCACAAAAAGGGATTCATATCTCTGATCTGCTAAAGTAAATTATTATTCAATTTTGATATATTATTTTAGTCAATTTTTCTATTTTTTAAAAAATATATTATTTAATTCTTAATATTTAAAAATATCAATTATTTAATTTTTTAGACAAAATTTTTTATCATTAATAATAATAATAATTAAAAAATATATTATATATGAACAATTGAAAAATAAAAAAATATTAAATGGTATTATCAAACACCATTTATTTTATCAAATTAAGTTTCCCTTGTTGACCACAAACGATAAACTTGCAAATTGCAATATAAATCTGAATCACATATTACCCAGAAATTTTATGAACTCTCGTTGAAAAGTTGCAAAAGGAAGAAAACTCTAGAGGCTTCACTCTCAACAATGCATGTAAACTATAACTTTCATATCTAAGTTACTAGAAATTGCAATGTGTACACAAACTTCTTAGTCATCAAAGGCACCACACTTGTGCTTATGCCATTGTTGACCAACTAAGATTGATTACCTTTTACTCGTGTCCCATTTTGGATGTGAACTCCCCATTTTGAAATTTTGGCTGTGTGTTATATAATTTTCTTTTTCTTTTCTTTTTGTGGTCAACAAAATATTTTTCCTTTATTTTCCACTTGATATTCTGAAAGGCTATGTATGGTTGTTATTGTTTTTCTTTAATTCTGTACGCGTTGCTTGGCCCAGATAATCATACTTATAACTGGTAATCATATATATTAATAAACGGCTAAATAATAATGATTAGAAGTATTGACTTTTAATATATCAATATAATTTAAAAAAAAAAATTTGTCTATATTATGAGTGTATTTTTATCTAATACATTTAAAATAATAAATGAAAAGACACTTAATTAACATGACTCCTATATTTATTTTATTATTTAATGAAAAACACAGATATTTTTTTTTTATTTTTTATTTTATTATTATATTAATATTTATTCATAATTTTAAATTATTAAACATAGCATTTTGAAATACTATTTCAACTGTTGTATTATTGGTTTTGGGCACATTCTACAAAATGACTTGATCAATTTATTGAATAATCGCTGTCAAATATCCTTCTCAAGGCCTCTATATATTTCCCAAAACTTTAAACAACTAACGCAAAGAAAGCTAGAGATTTGGCTTACGGGTCAAAATCCTTTTAAATTCAACAGTTTTATCTTAATAGCATCATAGTGGTTTATATTCTTAGAGGTCAAAATCCTTTTACTTTCAACTGTTTTATTTTAATACCATCCATAGTAGTTTATATTCTTAGAGTGTAATAGCTCATATCACATTATCATTTTATTATATTCTAACCTGTTATATTTTTTTCCACGATAAATTATACTCTAAAAAATATAATAGTATGAGCCCATAAATTTTTTTTTTCTAAGGCCAATATGAGTCCATATAATTCAGGTTTTTAATTTTATTTTAATTTTTTAGTCTATTACACAGTGTAATATTTATTAAATAATCGATCATTACACAATAATGATAGTGTAATGGATGGGTGTAATAGAGAGTTCAACATACTCTCCATTACACCCATTAAAAATGCTCTAAGACTATATATCTAACAAATTAATATTAAAAACTTGATTCCATCGAAAAGTAAAAGTTATTTTTTACTTGAGGTGATTGATCTTATGATAATATGTAGATATTCTAGACAAAAATAGAAAAAATCTATGGAGGCGAGAGGGCTATCCCTAGCCTCCTCCCTTCAATTGTTTTATGAACATGACAAAGGGAAATGCATGGAAGTTCTTTTCATACTGTATGACCAATGTACATTGCTAATGACCTTTGGTTTCTTTTAGATCATTCCACACATATTTTTTATATGTCAAAACTTAAGAAATCAAACCATTTCAAAATGGGTTGCAAATCTGGACCAAAATTGGTCATCTTTATATACAATCAACAACAATAAATTATCATATTGTAAATATGCATAGTACTATCAATTATGTACCTCAACCGTGCCGCAGGTGTTTTGAATCTAAACTATAAATTCTACCTACAAATATTATACAAATAAAGAGATGTTGTCATATAATTGGCAAAAAAATTCTAAGTCATAGATTATGTAAAATAATAAGAAATTAATAAATCCAATTTTCATTTCATTGATGCAACTCATTTATTTATTTATTTATTTTTTATTTTAAAGAAGTTCTTTTATCTTTTGCAATTTTGAATAACCATGGTGTGTTGCACTAACTTTTTGGACACTGAGAAGAATATTTGAACTTAAGTTAATTATTTAAGTGATATATATATTTACCGCTTGATTATTCAAATTTTGTGGTAGATCAAATATTTTCAGACCCAGCTCGGCCTTCAAATTAATAGAAACAAAGAATCACATATTAAAAATTTAACTGAAATCAAACCAAAATTGAATAAAAAAATAATTAAATTAATTTTATATCATATAAGAAATATACATTTTATAAGCAATTTAATAAAGTAATATGAAATAAATTTGAATACAATAAATTTTCTTTAATAAATAATATAGAAATAATTTTAAAATTTAAGATAATAATAGAATAAATAGGTAATAAGAATTTTAAAAGTAATAAATTTTTTGTGCAAATAAAAATGAAAAAAAATTAATTTTTAGTACTAAATAGCTTAATTTTATTTTATAATATATTTAAATTTTATTATTAATTTATTTTGAAAGGTGATCATTAGAATTAATTTTGCAATATAATTTATTTTAAATGAAATAATACATTTTTATGGATAAAAGTTATATATATATATATATATATATTATAAAAATAATAATAATGACTGGTGTTTGGTTTAGATGATTAGTATTTGGCTAATATTTCTATAGATCAGGGATTTGGATTTCAACAGTTACAAAAATTTTATTTTTTAAATTGAAAGCTAAAATATCCGATTGAATCGAATTTGGGTTAACCAATTTATCCGTTATTTGGTTGGTTGAATAAAATTTAGGTTAATTTTCATGAAATTGAGCAAAGAACTAGATCCAACTGAAAATGAAATTGGTTCTTGATTAAATCAGTTCGATCGGCCAATTGGATTTGGTTCTGACAGCAATGGCTAGACCAACTTGATTAGATATCTAAATTTTATTTTTTGGTGGTTAGAGAATAGACTATATGACTCTAGAGAGAGCCTTGCACTTGCTTCCAAGATTGGAAATCAATATATAATAGGGGTCTAAATTGTATGTGAAGAACAGTTTTTTCAAAAGATATTGTGATTTGAGAAATAATGAATTTGAGGAGTCACTCTCACTTCATCAAACATCTATTACCGTTAAGTTAATTGCGTGCATATATAAAAGTTAGAAATAGATCATTAGCCATCATTCTCTTCAACTCTGTACGTGTATCTAAATTAGGTACCAACCAATATTTTCATAATCAGACCGGTTAAAAAACCGATAAAAACAGATGATTAGATATTCGATTGAGGTCAAATTGATTAAATCGAAAAAAATCGATATATATATAATTTGACATTTATTATATATATGATAAAAATAAATATAATTTAACATTTATTATTTTGATCAAAAATAAAAAATAAAAATAAATTAAAAAAATAAAAAAAAATCTAATTCACTCGAACTGAAAAAACCGATCCAGTTTGACTGATTCACCGGTTAACCAGCTGATTCACTGGTTTTTAACTGATTTTTGAGAGGAATTTTTGAAAACTGACCGGATCATTTTTTATTCAATTCTCAATTTTCTAATTCGATCAACCGATCCAGTTCGGTTTTAACAACCATGTTTATGGCACAATAATTTGAAAAAGAAATGGTAGCTTGCTTCAGAAGCTATCTTATTTGAAATAATACACTTTCAATAATGCTAGAAAATTTTGTTTTTGAATAATTGCTATTTATGATTGTCATGTCCCAAAAATTTTGAAACATGATGATTTTAGAGTGTGAGAACAGTCTAGTTATCAATACTCGTAAAACTCTTATCCACCTATTAATTAGTTAAAACATTAATTATCAAATACAAATTTTGACATAATATCCCCTATAATTTTTGTCACACCCCAGCTCCAGTGGTGCGACGGTCCTAGGGTAAGGATAGGTTTAAGGCCACCATAAACCCATAGAACTCACAAATCATGAATCTCATATACTATAATATCAATCACAACATCATACATCATCATACAATGGTCAAGCCCATACATATAATTAAACATCAATCATAACTTTCTATTATCATTTCATATTTTTTTCTTATTCCTTAATGATCAAAAGAGACATCTCACATCACTGAGGAACAAGAGTACCCAAAAGGTAACAATCATACATCAAAATATTCTAGTATCCTCGAAAGACTAACTACGGAGCTCTAGAGTATACTCCCATTACACGTTGTGTCATAATACCATTAATAATTATACAAAATATCTCAAAAGAATTATTACAATGAAGCTTCTTGAAATAAACAAGTCAAGAAGCCCGATCCTCTCTATTAGCTCCCTCATGAGCTATGCTATTACCTGAAATCCACAGAAGAGGAGTGAGCCTTCAACTCAGTAAGATATGAACATCATATAATAAGAAATTGAATATTGAATCATGGTCATGAACAAATATTTATAAATACAGATATGAAAGAAGTCATAAGCTTTACTTGAAGGAAACATGATTCTAATAATAAATTGGCTATACAAATCATGTCAAAATTCAAATCATGGTTCATATTTAGAATATAGAATGACTACAAAGAATGGCATTATCAAATCTCATATGGTAGAACTGATCTCATATCATAACATACGTATCGGTAGCCTTGCTACCTTAACGTGCACACATGCTTGGCCAGGCATGCGCCTAGAGCTTATGGCCCCCTCTAGGTGTAACACTGATAAAAACCCTATCAGCTGGGCTCCTAAAGTGTACAATGGACCAATGAATTTACTCTCATTGGGAAGAGCGTTCTATCCATAGGTCATGGGGTTCAATCTCATAGGAAGTATATTGGTCGCAAGACCATCATCATATAACATCATTCAAATCGGGTTCACAAGCAAGAAACATATGAACTTGATCCAAGAAAATTGATCAAGCCATTCACATTATACAAGTATATATATATATATATATATATATATATATATATATATAGACACAATAGGATAATCAAATATAAGAATACTTTTGTCATTTTAATTTCAAAGAACAATACTCAAATGGGATGTTCATAACGCAAATTTCTCTTAAATTTCTCCTTAGCAATCTGCCCACTTATAATTCCTCAATCAATTCGAATTTCTCTTCCTAAGAAATTCCACAAATATACAAAATTAGGGTTTCTCCAAGCCAATAATATTCAACATGATTTTCCATTAATTAATTATCTTAGAGTCTTTATTCTTAATTCCCAACCACAATTTTTATTTATCCTTTAAAGAAAATCTGCATTTAATTTTCGGATTTACTGTTCATGGCAGTTTCACCAAACTGATTTCTCCCACATTAATTACTATTAATAGCTTCAGATCACTAGCAATAAATTCTGTATACCCAGTATTAATTATCCTAACCCATAAACTTAAATAAATCCAAAGAAAATAACTTAGGAAGAAAATTTACCTTATTTTCTTCAAACTAAAATTCTGAGATTACTGCTCAAATCTGATGATTTATGCCTTAATATATGCCAATTTAGGTTTCTATTGCATTAATTTGAGTATTAATGCCTTAGACAAGAAATGAAAATAATATGAGAAAAGATTGAATTTAATCGAAGGAAGAAGAAAGAAAAATTGTGAAATGCTACTGGGGGTTGCTGGGTTTAAATAAAACATTGCCCCAAAAACACGCTAGCCAGCTCGCCTCACCAGTCCAGCCTCGGCAAAGATACCACGCCTAACCACTACGCCATTCAAAATTCTCCTTCCCAGCTAGCTCAAGATACCTCTCGTCTTCTGCCTTGCCAAACTCTCCTCGCATATGTCACCTCGGCAATGCTTCTTCGCCTCTTCGCCTCTTCGCCTCTTCACTTCTTCGCGAACTACCACTTCGCACATTCCCTCTTCGCATAATGCCACCTCGCCTTATCCTCTCCGCCAAATCTTCTTCACCAAAAGCTCTTTGCCAAATGCCACCTCGGCAAACTCACCTCGCCATTTCGCTATTTCTCAAAATGCCTCCTTTCATTTTGCTGGCTCGCCATAACAAAATTCCTCTAAGTTAAAATCCTACTTGGACATCTCACACTTAGCCAGCTCGCAAATGAGTTACAAATATCCAAACTTACTAATTCTTTTTATCACATAAAATCAACATTCAGGAGCACAACATATGAAAATTTCAAATCAAAAGGACCAACACACAGACCATGGTGACTCTCCAAAGGTCACACTACCATGAGGAAAATAACTCTCCACTGAGATATACTTATCAAAAAATTTTGAAATTTTACAGTCATCTTCACAACACACAAAGGAATATTTTTCATGTTCACATCTTTAGCTAATTCTGCCTCAGTCATTCTCAGTAATTTCAAACAAGCACTGTATTCCTGCAGCAATACTCAACCATACCAACCTTGCTCAAATAGACACAACTCATATCACACACAAAATTTTGCCAAACCATTCTGTAGAATTACAGCTAAGATATAAGTTAACAACTTTCATGTTTTACACTTTACTAAATTATGTCTTTAAGAACATGAAATTATCATCACAAAATCTTGCAATTGCATTAAATAAAAAATTCCTAAAATTCTCAAACATTCTCATCTAAAATCAAAAGAAATTCTTTAATAAGACAAAATTAATAAATCACTACAAAAATGGCAGATATTACTGTAATACCCTATAAATTTCTAATTCACGTGCATAAATAAATTCTCAGTATGTGGTCCATTAGTCTTAAATTGATGGGAAATAATTTTAGAAATACAGTTAGAAAGCAAATTTGACACTTTTCCGGAAACTGGAGGTGTCGGAACACTGCCGAAAAATTAGCAGTCCAGTCAACAGAAGAATTTCTGAAGTTGGCTTGGGGAAAAAATATGACCATAATTTATGTGTAATTTTGGTAAAAAGAAAGAAGTGAAAATCATTTAGGAATCTGAAAAGTAAAGAATGACATTTTGGTAAATAAAGAGTAATTCAAGGTGAATAGTGAAAATGGGTCAGTCGGAGTTACAGAATGACTCAAGAATTATTTTTATAATTAAGGATAAATTAAAATAAGCATATTTCCTTTTTTACACTGGTATCAAAATCTTAACAGAACATTCAGAATAAATTTCAGAAAATTTAAGGACCAAAATGCAAAGATTGAAACTTGAGGGATTAAGTTGTAATTTTACACTCAATTTTATCTTATATGGGCTGTAATTCACGGGAATTTGCAGCAGTTCTTTTTCTCCAATTTTTGTTCTTCCATTGTTTTTCTTCACCATTCATTTCCTTTAATTCATAATTTCTTCATTTCTTAACCAAATTCAACAAAATTTGATAGAAAACTTATCTACTCAATTAGCTTAACTCAATTCTAGCCTTAATTTATTGATTGGAGCAAAGGATTGGGAGGCATTTTACAAGAAAGAAGTCAGCCCTGGAGGGAGGATTAGGTAAAGTTGTTAGTTTGTTTGATTTGATTAATATTTTAGTAATTATTTAGGTTTAATTGAATGGGTAATTAGTTTAATTGCATTAGATTATCCATAATTGAAAGTAATTGTAATTTGAATGTTGAATTTCAAGTTGTAAATGGTGAGATATTGAATTAGTATTAGGAATGTCAAATTGATGTTAGAAATGTTCAATTGGATAGGAATGAACAACTAATTGATGGTTAATTTGACATGGAATTGTAGATTGAAGGAATTGAGTTTTCAAAGTTTGTTCAAATTGGGGATTTTGGAGAATTAGTGGAAATTAGCTATTGCATTGGCAATTGGAAGGTTTAAGTGAGTTTACATTGCATCAAATATCATGTTTGAATCATTAAATTGATGAATTGAACCAATTTGTGAAATTCCTAATGGTGGCCGAACCATGTGCCCTAAAGTTTGCCTATGTGTTTGTTTGATTTCCTTTGGTTTTTCCTTGCCAATTTGACCCTAATTTAATGTTGTTTAATCTTGTTTTTGATGCCCTTGTGTTATTGAACAATGTATCTTATTATTGGATTGAATCGGCAAGCCAATTTTGTTCCGAACCCTAACCTATTGCCTTGTCATTGTATGTTACCTTGTGTTTGATAATTTGCCTAGTCTATTTGTAATTTGGCTTGTGGGTTGCATGCCATAGGCCTACCAATTGAATACCATTGTCATTGGCGACAATGGTATGCCAATTGACCTATTGGTTTTGGCCACCAAACTCACTCTTGTTTCCTACTTTATCTTATTATCACACTTGATTTTATTAATTGTAAATTACCTTTGACATTATAAATGAGTTTATTGAATATTGATTGATTGATACTGAACCAATTACTATTGATTGATTGATATCCGGATGCCATAGTTTCTTATGGTATCCCTTGCTTTTGATCCTGTTATAGTTTGGCAGAACTTCCGATTCGACAGGGGAGTGGGGAAATACTGTCGACCTTGTACACATTGTATATTTGTACCCTAGCTAGGAGGGGTTGTGGTCCTAGCCATAGGGCCTGATCAGCCTTATGCTCATTTGATACTGGTGACCTACATGGTCCAGTGATATTGATTGATATGATACTAGCGACCTATATGGTCCAGTGATATCGATGATTTGGTGACTGTTTGATTTTTTTTCATTCAGTCCATCTCATTATCTGCCTTTCCATATGTAACTGAAGATATTTGCTATTTATTGACCTTGACTGTATTTTGATAACCCTATTGTTTATTGTATATCATTTGATTTATTCCTTTGCCTATTTGTACCTATTTAGTTATTGAGATGCATGTAAATTTATTTGTTTAAATTCTGGATTTCTGTATTATTATTTGAAGTTTCTTTATTTAGCTGCTCCATGGGTATGTATGGGTTAGGTAGGAGATTTATATTACTTAATATACATTGATAATTATATTTTGAGTTATATGATGGTTTATGATGAGATATGTGAATGATACAGCCAGCTGCAGAATGAATAACAGGATAATTTAATAGATGATAATTATATTAAATGATTATATTTATGTTGAGATTAACATATTGTATAATGATATTGGGTTCTACGGGTGCCGGTCGCCATTGGCATTTCTCGTGCCCTAGGACCGTCACGGTCTGGGAAACCGGGTCGTAACAATTACATATGCTCACCATCTATCACCTCATATGGCACATCAATGTTGGGAAGCGATTACAAAACCTCATAATATCTAGCAACTATGAGATTGAAATCTAGAGAAGCTCGCACCTGTCATCATCTCCCATCTATACCAAATCAAATACCTTATTTATACTCTTTCCAAGATTCTCTTTTTGCTCAATACCCAATTCAAATTGGTGAACATGACATCAATCTCGTACTCGACTTGGAATTTGGAGTTCGTTCTAGTGAGTACCAACTCAACAGCTCATTTCTTGGAGCTTTTTTTTTACTGCCGATGGGAGGTGAGGTTGTGATATCAATCATGAATCATAGTTGAAAAATGGATTCTTGGGGTTTAGAAATTCCAAGAGTTCTTTCATTTCTTAGTTAGATAAAATGAAGGATCAATGGGATGGAGTGCAAAAATATGGGTGTTTGTGGTGATAGAAAGATGTTGTGGTGGAAACAGATATAACGGAGGAAAAAATGAGCTGAGGTAAAAAATAAATAAATTTAATTTTTCTCTCTCCCAATACAATGGAATATGTTTATGCAAACGGGCTCCATAATACACTAAAAGGCTTGCTTACATGTCAACTGACGTGTAAATATTTTTGCCACGTGTTACTGATGTGGTAATCTCAGTCAACAAGTCTTGCTGACGTGTCTGCCACATGTGTCGATCCGGTGAATTTTCTGGTTAGTGATTAGTCAGTGAATATTTTTTCAAATTTTAGTTATTAGTCTGCAAAGATTTTCTGACTAGTGATCAAATTAAAATAAGTGTAAAAGTTGGTTGATCACTGGGGTCATTTACCTCAATTAATACATTATTTACAGTTAAAAGCTTAGTTGTTTATATAGTTCAAGAGTCCTATCTACCAATATCAACGACTTATTTAGTTGAAATTGAAAAATAAATAAAATAAGATTTTTAAATTTTATTTTCAAATTTTATTTTTAAATAATTAAATAGAATTATTAATTAGATTAAAAGTTATTGTGATCTTGTGGAACAACAAATAAATAAATATTGAACGTTACTTTTTTTTTGAAATATTATTTTAATTAACTTTGGTACTTTGATTGATCAATATTATTTAATTGAGAGCTCATACTTTTATTTATTATTTAAAACATTTATTTTGATTATATGAGAAATATAAATTTATTACATTTATATAAAATAGATATTAAAAATCAATGAAAGTCTTTTAATATCTATAAAAGTCTATCAATATCTATAATTTTTTTTTTAAATAGAGTCTTTGAAAGTTATTCATAAATTTATAAATTTTGTAAAAGTCATTAAAATTTATGAATTCTGCAAAAGCCATTCACTTAAAAAAATTCTATAAATCTTTTTAAAAATTTTAATTGAATACACCCCTATTTGGTATAATAAGTTTAGCTTGAGTTTAAGTTTCAATGTGTTAAATTGAGAAGTAACATCTGAAATTTCTTTTGTTTGTATGTATTCTGAAATTCTTGTAATGATATATATAGCATTTGTTATGGAATGTTTATTTTGGAAGTGAAATTTGTTTGTTTTGATTTAAATTACAGAGATTGTATTTGTGCAGAATTTTATAAATTTATGTTGGCTTTAAAGAAAGAATTTGGAATATGTTGTAGCCTCGTGTCTAGTTTAAGTGGAAGGAAGAATCGAGACATTTAGACTTTTGTAGCTCAAGATAGAGTTGGTTTAGCATGTGCTGCCGAAGTGAATTTTTTCAGTTTCTATCGTGAACAGTGCGTTTGAACAATATGTGTGAACAATAGCATGAACAGTGCGCGTAAACAGTAAACTCGAGATTTTTGGCAGTAGCTTTTCTTCAAAATTTCATTTTTCTTTCTTTTTTTTCTCTTCTTTTCCATTTCCTAGTCCTCTTAATCATAAGTCATTTTTCTTCATTTCTAAAGTTTTAATACTCCGATTAAGTCTTATTAATGCTAGAAAATACAAATTAAATACTATAAGAGAATCAATTTAAGCCAAATTCTTCAAAATTTCTTTGGAGGATAAAATAAGGCAATTTTCTCAATTATTCTCTCTGGCTTGAGTTAAATTTTTTGTTAACTAGAATAGTTATTTTTAAGTTGTAAGTGATCTTTTATGAATATTAATGGCTAATATTTATGATTAGATTTAGTAGTTATGATGATTTATGATTTTTGGATGAATAGTGCTGTGAATAGTATATTTTATCTATAACTATTATTCATCATCTATTAATGGTTAAATTAATGCTATAATTTGTTTATAGAGACTCTAAGGAGCATAGAATTTATGGAGGATTATTTCATGTGATTGTTTTGTGAAAATCTTAAATTTTGGAATTTTGGAGATTTTTATTTAGGAGAAGAGAACTCAAGGAATTAAGAATGTTTTGGATTTGAGCAAAAGTTGAGTTTGACTAAAAAGCTTTTTGGTGCTAAGAGGTAAGTGTGGATTTCATTTTATGTGTATGATTCTTCATATGAGAATTTTTGCTAAAGTATATTATATTCATATATATGTATATGTTATTTATGAATTCAATTTATTGAAACCCTCCTTAAATAGAATATTTGAATGTTGATAATAACTTGGTTATTTTCCTTAGTTTAAGTTCATTAATAAGCCTTTATTATGCATAATTTGATATGTTATTCATATGTTGTGATCTTTTAATCACTTTTAATTACTGTTGAACCAATACATGATATGTATATCACGGAACATACATTATAGAACGCTTTTCCCAATGAGAGTTAATTCATTGGTCCAATGTGCACAGAAGAAACCTGGCTGATAGGGTATAGTATCAGTGTTTCACCTAAAGGGGATCACGAGCTCTAGGCATATGCCTATGCAAGCATATGTACCACGTGAAAGTAGCAAGGCTACCCAAACATTATGATATAATATCAGTTATATGTTATATTTATTTAATAATGTCATTCTGTATAGACATTTATGTTCTTAAAAAGAATCATGATTTGATATTCATATATGTATTATGAAATGATTGAACAGTGTTACCCTTTGTAAACACTTATGATATTAATGTATATGTTAAGATTTCTTTCTAGTACCTTGGTACATGTTCAAAATTTTCTATTTAAGTATTCTATATATGTTATTCATTATGATTGCTTGCATCTTACTAAGTTGAAGGCTACCACTCTTCTGTGGATTTCAGGTTCTAACTTAGCTCGAGAGAGAGTTAATCCTGAAGACAGAGCTTCTTGATTTCCTTCTTTAAAATATCATGTCCCATTTTTGGGCCGCGACGGTCATAGGATACCGGTAAATCTAAAGTCACCAGAAATCCGTAGAACTCTTTAAACACGTCAATCATCAATAATTCAAACTTAAAACCATTCTTTTTATATTCAAATTCTAATTGAAAATTATTATTTTTACAGAAATTTTGTCAGGGTTTCCCTTGTATTTTCAATCTAATCCCATGATATATTTGTCATATCACACAACCTGCATAGAAATTACACTCCTAAAATTTTACCATCCTTATAACCTCAACTCCACAGTTCTCACAGTCATATGTAAAACACTTCTATATATGCATATCAAGTCACAATTACATTTTAATATTCATAGCACTTCTATAATCTTGACTTCATTAACTTATTCACATAACTTGTATTTCATTTCATTTGTAACTTTCATTAAACAGAGAATTCATATATGCTCACAACTACCTACCCAATAGTACCATGGAGCTCTAAGAGTATATAAATATTATTCTTCAAAATAAATAATTACATTGGAGTTTTTTTATGTCCCAAGCCGGAGAAAGGGATGACTTGAGAAACAGCCACCATTACAATCTTGTTCCTAAAAAATAATAAATAATTACGAGGTGAGTATAATAATACTCAATGAGTAATACACATGTTATCTTACTTGTAAGGCTATGTAAGGGCATTGCTCATAAGGAAGATAATAATGACATAAAATATACAATAATAATGGATTCATTAATCAATTAAAGATTCATAAAGTTGAAGTCATTTAATATATGGATTCGGTTTCAGATTGGCATTAAAAATTCATTGCATATCATATCATAAAATGACAGAATCATTATTGATCACTTAAACAGAGGCTACAATATGGTAGTATGCTATTTACTCATACGGTTGATCAGACCGCATGACTAGGACCTTAACTCCCTCCTAGCTAGGATTATTAAACCACTGTGCACAATGTCATTAAAATTTATGTTATTTCATTAATGCCATACATATAGTGTTTAATCATTAGGTATCAAAAATAAACTTAAGTACTTTTAAGGGTTCAATACATGAAGCATTAGGCCAATCATACAAATTCATTTAAAAGGAATCATTTAGGATTATATAATTGGCATGAAATTAATCAAGGATCATACAATTGATATTTTTGGCCAATAATGAAATTTCAAGGCAATTTTAATAATTTAATTTGAAGGCAATATCAAGTAAAATAGTATGTATTTTACTCATCTCACAAAGCACTTCAATTTCCATTCTTTTTCCTTGGTTATATTTCTTTGCATTTTTCAGTTTTCATCAGTCCTTTATTCATTCTTGAATCTACATATTTAATTATTTTTAATTTAGATACTATTTAACATAAAATTACATTACTTATACTTGTATTAAAGAAAATTCTTCCAATTTCCAAGTTTTAGGTTTTGCCTATAAAAAACCTTTACTAGCAGCCTATGTTTCATTACTCATATCTCTCTCTACATTTATCCATTTACTTCAATTCTTATTCCTACTTAAGCTAGACATATTAGGAACTAAAATATCTAAAATTCACCTTATTCCCACTATTACACAATTTATGGTGTCAATTTAAATTTAGCCTTACAACCAGCCTTATTATGCCCTGTTACCATATTCCAGCAGTCTCTACTGTTTAGCCTATAACTCAATCTATACTTATCTAGTTGCTTACTCTAAACATATAATATTATAACATATCTAAATTTCAGATTATTTGGATCACTGTACAATTATTAGTGAATTTTCAAATTTAACTTGTAGTCTTAAAATCTCTATCCGAACAGACCCTGTTTCTATGTCAATAATTAATTCTATATTCATCCAATTACAAAATTATTTTATATAAATTTAGATAACATATAAATGATAATATTTGATGTTTAACACATTCTCTATTTCAGACTCTAAGGTCCTTATATCAATAGAACTCAATAGCCTATATTCTGTTTATTAGTCAATTTTGGCAGGTAATACTTATGACCTAATATCTCATAAACTACAAATCAAATTGAAAAAACCTTTTACAAACCTATATATGTTGAATACTTCTTCTAATTCTGCCTCTATCATTCTGTATAATAAAAAAACAGTAGCAAGTTTCCTAAAACCCTGATTCTAAGTCAGTCACAGGTTTTGCCTAATAACTCTTTCCTCATTTCGAATTTTAGAAATTTCTTTTACAGACATTTAATTAACATATTTATCTATAATTTTTATGTGACCAACCTCAAATTTAGTCATTAAAAATTCAGAATTTGAACTACAAGCTACTGCCCCAACACAGATTTCAGAATCCATATAAACTCTAATTCATTTTTTATCTTTCTTAGCTCAATTTAATAAATTCTCTATTGAATTAAACCATAATACTCTTAAATACAGTTAAAAATGATAAGTTTAGAATTATTACCTTACACTTGGATGATTCTTTTCCTTCTCTTTTTCTTTCCCAAAACAATTCGCCTTGCTTTCTTTCAACTTTCCTTCTTCACTCTTCTTGCTCTCATCAATTTCTTATCTAGCTTGGTTAGTTTCTTCGGAAGAGATAGAAGAGTATTTTTAGTTATTTTCTCTCAAATGGTTCAGCCAAAACTCCTGAATATAACAACCACCTCTTCTCTTTTATACACTAAAGTCAAAGAAATAAGAATCGTGTAGAAAATTTTAGGTTTTATACACTTGTACATTTCCTATCCAATTAACATAAAAAAAATTTATTCAAATTTCCTTCCTTCCATACACTTGGCCAGCCACTCTTGGAGGTATTATCCAGAATTTTTAATGCTAAAAATAATATTTTATTGTGAGTTCCATAACTTTTGATAATTACACATTTTGCCCATAATTTTTCTTAATTATAATTGCTATCATAATTCTTTTTAATTCTTTTCAATTAAGTCCTTAAATTATTGACATTCAAGTCCTATGAAACCTTATAATATCCTTAGTATCTCAATTTAACTTAATCATTCAACCTTTGTAACTATAAAATTTTTATACTGAAGCCGCTTCAGCAAAACTCCGAAAATTAACAATTTATATCTCTTAATTCCTCTCTTATTTTGTATCTATTTTCAGTCACCTTAAATATCATATATACTTCATTTTAATTAATCCAAAATCCATCAAAATTAAATTATGTAAAAGAAATTTGCAAAAATTACTGTCGAAAATTAATTAAAAATCGTCTACTGACAAATTCTTCCAAAAGTCAGATTTTCCTATCATTTCCATCTCTTCACTATCCATTTGTCTCTTAACTTCATATTGAACCTCAAATTATTTTTTCTCAATATTTTAGAATTTTAGTTCTAAATATCCTCAATTAATTTTTGTAAAAACTTCTTAAAAATATATAAAAATTCTCTACCGAATAATTATGTCGGTTATCATATTTAAAATTTTCTTGTATTCCTCAAAAGCTATTTTTTTAGCCTATTTATTCTTTAATTAACATCATTCTATCACTAGGATTCGCTACTTCCTTATTATCTATTGCACTACAGTCTGTGGTGTTACACATAATAAGACTCTTTTATGTAATATTTTTGGATAATAGTTGAATTATATATATGTATTCATGTCTATGAGAAGTATACTCTTAGAAGCTCTGTAGATGTACACGATGTTGCTAATTCTTTTGTTGCCATGGATGGTATTGTAGACTTTCCCTTGTTCCAAATTGATGTTAGAATTATCTTTTGATCGGTAAGAAACAAGAGGAAATATCATATCAGGTTGATGAGATATGTATAAGATATGGATGTTTGGCATGATGCTAGTATGTATTATATGTTTGATCCAGGTTAGCTAAGGGTTCTACGGGTGTACGATGGCCTTATGCCTACCTTTGCCTTAGGACCGTCGCACCGGTAGTTTTGGGGTGTGACAGAGGTAGTATTAGAGCTACAGGTTTCTTAACCATAAGATAGATAGATGTGTAAGTTCCCTAGCATGAATGTTTGATTAAGATAACTACGGAGTATAGGATTCTGTTTCGTCATGTTATGTATTCTTTGGAATAAATCTGTATTAAACTAGTGTTATGAGTCTAAAATTACTCTATTTTCCTTATCAGTTCAACGATGCCTTCGAGATGTGGTCGTGGTCGAGGTAGACGATGTGGTAGAGGTTGTCCTAGGCGAGAATTGCCTTTTGATAAGGGTTCAGTGGGTAGAGTGGGAGGTGAGGAGGTTACTCTAAAGCCACAGGTAGATGTGGTTGGTATGGCTCAGCGATTGGATCAGTTGCAGAGAAACTATGAGGTTTTAGCTGAGTTCATTACTCAGCAAAGAGAACAACAAGTACCTCCAGTACCAGTAGTTACAGTTGCTCCAGTGGTTCCTCCACCACCACCGGCAGTTGTGCCTTTGGTTGAGGAGGTTTCATTTGAGCGGTTCTTGAAGCTCAAACCTTCTGAGCATAGAGAAAAGGTAGATCCTATAGAGTTTTTGGATGAGATTAAGGAAAAGGTCCAAATTTTTAGGATTTCAGACAAGAGAGCCATAGAGTTTGTTGGCTATTTGATGAAAGCTGAAGCTAAAGACTGGTTCAGGAGGAGTATTCAGGGTAATGCAGATCTTTCTTAGAATCAGTTTAAGGAAAGAGTTATCGAGGAGTTCCTTCTAGAGAGTATGAGGGAGGTTAAAGCTGTTGAGTTTGAGAAATTGGTTCAGACTCTTGGTATGACTGTTTCAGAATAAGTGAACAAATTTATCCAGTTGAGTATATTTGCTCCAGCTTTAGTTCCTACAAAGGCAGCACAGGTTTAGAAGTTCTGTAAATGACTCATAGCTTCATTGTTTAAATTTCTAGCTGCTCTTAAGTTTGACTTATACTCTATGCTTATGGATAAAGCTAGAGTGATTAAGAATAGAGAGATGGAGGTTAGATTAGAAAGAGAAGAGAAAAAGAAGGCGAACATTGGGAGTTCCTCTAGACAAGTCAGTAGAATGAAGAGTATTAATGTTTCACCTCAGTTTTCTCCCCAGAGTGGATATAGAAGACCTTCAGAGAGATCTCAGTAGAGGCAGAATTCTTTTAGACCAGCACCTCAGATGAGTTATGGTATTATCAGTTCAGCACCACCTAGGACTACTATTCCTCCTTGTCCTATGTGTGGTAAGCTTCACAGCGGAACTTATCACTTTGGGACAGGTGCATGCTACGGGTGTGGACAGCAGGGTCACTTACTTAAGGATTGTCCACAACCTTCTTTTAAAGCTAGACCTTAAACTTCTCAGGCTTCAGTCTAGGTGGATATGAGAGTTGTTGGTCAACAGTCTGATGTAGGCCAAGGTATTTTGGGTATAGCTATAGAGGAAGGTAGAAGTTCAGGTCAGACTGCAGTTCAGACACCTTCAGGCAGAGGTAAAGGGAGAGTATTTGATTTGACATAGCAAGGGGCACAGGCTTCTAACACTATGGTCATAGGTATTCTTCCGATCAAA
The DNA here is from genome assembly GCA_948193065.1 of Aleurites moluccanus. NCBI lineage: Eukaryota > Viridiplantae > Streptophyta > Magnoliopsida > Malpighiales > Euphorbiaceae > Aleurites > Aleurites moluccanus. Next base: position 41,523 of record CANXYC010032223.1, read on the forward strand.
GCTTCGAATATGAAAGTGTTATTTGATTCAGGAGCATCACATTTTTTTATTTCGCCCTGTTTTGCTAAGAAGTTGAATATGCCATATATATTGCTTGAGAATGCTTTGGTTGTATCTACTCCTTTTGAGGAAGAGATAGAGGTTCAACACTTTTATCCATCTTGTGTATTTAACATAGATGAAAAGAGATTAGAGTAAGATTTTATTGTGTTACCGGTGCTTGAGTTTCATGTGATTTTAGGCATGGATTAATTGTCTAAGTTTTATGCATCCATAAATTGTCATAAGAAGAAGTTAGTATTTAAGCCACCTTCGGGTGAGGAATTTGAGCTTCAAGGGAAAAGGAGTGAAGTACCCTATAATGTGATATCCGCCATTTGGGTAAGTAGAATGATGAGGAAAGGTTGCCAAGGATTTTTGACATATATACATAACACACGCAAGGAAGTGAAAGGCTTGGAGCAAATTTCTATTGTTAGTGAGTTTCCAGATGTATTTCCTGATGAGTTACCTAGGTTGCCATCGAATAGGGAAATTGAGTTCGGTATTGAGTTACTTTTTTGCACTAGTCCGATTTGTATTCCTCCATACCGTATGACACCAGTAGAGTTAAGAGAATTGAAGGCTCAGTTGCAAGATATGCTTGACAAAGGATTCATTCGACCCAGTAGTTCTCCTTAGGGTGCTCCTGTACTCTTTGAGAAGAAGAATGATGGATCTATGAGACTGTGTGTCGATTATAAGCAACTCAATAAGATCACCATTCAGAATAAGTATTCTTTGCCAAGGATAGATAATTTGTTTGATCAGCTGTAGGGTGCTAGTCATTTCTCCAAGATAGACTTGACGTTTGGTTATCATCGGTTGAGTATTTGGAATAAAGATGTGTCTAAGACTGCTTTCCAAACGAGATATGGTCACTATGAGTTTCTAGTGTTGCCTTTTGGATTGACTAATGCACCAGCTACTTTCATGGATCTCATGAATAAGATCTTCAAGGCTTTTTTGGACAAGTTTGTCATAGTGTTTATAGATGATATTTTTGTGTATTCTCAGAGTGAGGAAGAGCATGAAGAACATCTTCGGATGGTATTGCAGATTTTGAGAGAGCATCAGTTGTTTGTTAAGCTTTCAAAGTGTGAGTTTTAGCTTGAGAATGTTTGTTTCCTTGGACATATTGTGAGCAAGGATGGACTCAAGGTTGACCTAAAGAAAGTAGACGCCATTCTTAGTTGGCCTAGACCCACCAATGTTTCAGAAGTTAGGAGTTTCTTGGGTTTAGCAGGTTACTATAGAAGGTTTATTCAGGATTTCTCCAAAATTGCAGTTCCTTTGACTAAGCTTACTCAAAAGCTAGTGAAATTTCAATGGACGGATATATGTGAAGAGAGTTACCACAAGTTGTAGACTTGTCTCACCATGAAACCTGTGTTAGCTTTGCCATCAGGTGAAGGAGGTTATGTGGTGTATTGTGATACTTCGAGAGTAAAGCTTAGTTGTGTGCTTATGCAGCATGGTAAGGTAATAGCTTATGCTTTCAGACAATTAAGGAAGCATGGGGTGAATTATCTAACTTCATTTTCATTTTTTACGCACTTTTTTTTTATATAAAATTAATTAGGTTTTAAAACATACTAAACTATAAAATTTGATTGATTGACACTTTTATATATATTAATGTAAAATTTACAATTAATTTTTAAATGATATTATAATGTTTAATTTTTATATTTTTTAAAAATATTTTGAGAGTTTTGAATCTAAATTGTGAATAAGAAATTGACTATATATTTATATATTAAATTTTATTTTTCAATTTTACATTTTATTGATAACAATTTAGTGCTAATTGAGTAATCACTACAAAATTTACAAATTAAATACCCATGATTTCTTAGTAAAAATAGGTTTCAAAGCCACTATATGAAATGGGCACATTTGAACAGTTGATCACTAATATGTATATTTATATTGGATTTTTAATTATCAGACACTATAATAAAATAATATTTTTTAGAAATTTTTTCTACTGAAAATATAATTTTCATCACAATATTTTTTTATAGGAAAATGATAACTTGCTACAAGGTCGTCACAAAAAGTGTGACACAATGGATATTTATAACAAATTTGATTTTTGCCACTAAATCATATATAATTATAACAAAATTAATTTCACTATTGTACAACATGAACAATAATGACAAAAATTATTCGCCACAAAAATTATCTTTTTGTGGAAAATTATTTTCCTACTAAATCTTATATTCTTTCACATTAAAGTAAAATTTTTTTACATTTAATGACATATTCTACAGGAAAATATTTGCCACAAAAAGTATAAATTTTGCTACAAAAGTAAATTTTTTGTAGCAAAGCCACAAATGATTTATATTTTAGTGGAGAATACTTTCTCATAAAAGGCTTAAAATCTTGCCACAAAAATATTTTACAAACAAAAATCTCTAATTTCTCAGGTTTAACCTCCTTAAAAAATAAAATAAACAAATAAATTTATGAATTCCCATCAAAGTAAGGTCCATAGCGCTAGTAAGGTTTGAGTTTGGAAGGTGGCTTTACAATTTTGACATAAAAAAATTTTTTAGCAATTCAATTCAAATAGTTTTAATTTTTGATAAATTTAGCATGAAATTGAAATCAAGTTTGATGTCTGGTACCAAAACTGATTGTCACACCCCAAAACTAAAAGTGTGATAGTCCTAGAGTAAGGGTAGGATTAAGGTCACCATAAACCCATAGAACCTAAACCTGAATTATCAGTTATCAATAATATTCTATAACCATGCAATATACTTCAATATATAGATAATCCATCAATACAATATCACATGTTTCTTATTGATCAAAAGACAAAATACCATCATCAATAAGGAACAAGGATTACCAATAAGCTCAATCTAATACAATTCAATCTACGAAGCCACTATGATTAGTATTCCAAAATAATACGAAACATCAAATGATTATCGAATCAATACATTAGTTTCTTGGAGAGGAAAAATAATCAAGAAGCTCTGTCTATCATGTCAATAGGTTCTCTAGCACTTGAAATTCATAATAAAAGAAAAAGAATGAATCGAAAACTCAATAAGTTATAAAGATGTAATAATACTTAGGGTTTTACAATAATTGATCACATAATAGGTCGAATTCAATATAATAATAATAATAATAATAATAATAATAATAATAATAATAATAATAATAATAGTTTATGAACAATAAGAATACATTTAGTGATTTATATTTACGTGCCTACAAAGAAATGGCACCCATCAATGCGACGATAGAACAATCATCAATCCATACCATCCATCTATCAAGATACTACGATCTTAA
>CANXYC010032270.1:0-13252 GCA_948193065.1 Aleurites moluccanus
GATGATTAATTTGTGGTTATTTTGTTGTAGAAAATCAAGTTATACATAGTTGTGAATATTGCCTCCTTTGAAGCTATTGGTGGGAAATCAATTTTTCTAAGCAATTTGGAGTGTTAGGTGAGTCTTATATGCATCATTTAACATGTCTAATGCATTGAAATTGAAATTGGAAACCATATATAAAAATCCATGTTTGGCCGAACCACCCTTTACTATTCACTCTTTGAAATTTTGCTTTGTTTTCTCCTTGTTTCATATGTTCATTGGTTCCTTTAAATGTTGTTTATTGTTGTATATTTATTGCCTATTATGTTTCCTTGGTTGTGAGTTGATTATTGAATAATGGGGTAATGTTGGAGTTGCACCATAACCATGCCAATTTGTCCATTTCATAATGCCCACCATGTGTTTGATAAAATGTCTTGTTATATTGTCATTGGCCTATCATTCCTTCATCCATAGGCATACCAATTTGAATGTCATTGTCGCCAACGACGTTGGCATGCCAATCCTGCCTACAGATTACCTATGTATAACCTATCTTGGTTCCATACCTTTGTTGTTTACCAAATCAATTGTCATTGCATAACTATTGCTTATTGTTATTCCTTGGATCCAATTGCTACTTGAATTGATTGATATTGAAATAATTGCTATTGGTGATATCATTGTTACATAATGGTATCTAAAGATATATTTCACACTTGTATTGACCATAATATGGCTTGACAGAACTGCCGCTCCGACAGGGTAATGGGTACATACTATCGGCAATGTGCACATTATTTAATGATGCCCTAGTTGGGAAGGGTTATTGGTCCTAGCCATAAGACCTGATTAGTCTTATGTTTACTGATATAAGATTGACTGTATGTTTACATATAGTCCATACTGTTCTGGCTCTTTATGTGCCTTACCATATTATACCAAAATTTTGATATGACTATTGACCATTCTGTCATCACCTGTTATTGATTCTGTAAACTTTTTATGTTGACATATTGACATCATTGTTTCCTCTATTACCATTTGTGATTGATCCAAACCATATTCATTGGCGATGTATATTAGATTCACTAAGTATCTTATATACTCACTATTTTTTCTTTGTTTATCCATTTCAAGTACTGAGTAGATAGCATAATTCCAATTTCAAACACTTTGTGGATTCCTGCAGTCTTTTGATAGCAATGTAATTATATTAAATACTGTATTTTGGGGTGTTCATAATCTAGCTGCTCCATGGGTATGTATGGGTTAGTTAGGCTATGAATATATATATATATGATATTTTATGATATATAAGTATTGATATGATATGTGATGATGGATGTTACAGCCAATAGCATAAAATAACAGATAGTTTACAGAATCGCAAAATGAATAGTAACTAAATAAATTGATTAATTGATTGATGGTTATAGATATTATATGTGATACTGGGTTCTACGGGTACCGGTCGCCTTTGGCATCTCCTGCATCCTAGGACCGTCGCGATCCAAAATCAGGTCGTGACATCTATGTTGCAGAAGTATGTATCTGATCCATCACATATATTGGAGGTACAAGATATTGGGGTTAATGAAGACTAGTCATTTGAGGAGCTACCTGTAGAGATTGTAGATCGACAAGTCAGGCAACTGAGAAACAAAGAAATCCCAATGGTTAAAGTGCTATTGAGGAATCAGTCGATGGAGGAGTGCACATGGGAAAGTGAGCAGGACATGAAGGATAAGTATCAATTCCTATTCCAATATTGAGGTATGTGTTAATTGAAATTCGAGGACAAATTTATTTGAATGAGGGTAGAATGTAGTACCCTATAAAAGCCTACCATAATTATATGATTAAAGTTCTTAGTATTTGGTTTAAAATCATCGAAATGACTAAAAATAATTTTAGAGACTCAGTTAGAACGCAAACGAAATACTTTTTTGAAAAATGTCGGTGTCGATAACGTTGCCGAGAAAATAGCAGTCCGATCGACAGATGAATTTTTTATTCTGACTAGGGGGTAAAGAATCCTATATGTGCATGTGTAATTACAGTAAAAAGAAAGAGGTGAAAAATGTTTAGGAACACTTAAAAAATAAGTGATGGCAAAACCATAAATAAATAGAACTTTGGGGGTATAGTAGAAATTGGACTGTCTGAGTTTTAGAACGGCTCTAAAACTATTTTTGTAATAAAGAATAAATAAAAATAAGATGTTTGAATCTTCACTTTGAAATCCAAATCCCATCAAAACTGTCAGAATAAATTACAAAAGGAAATATGGTAAAAATATGATTTAAGGAAAGTTTAAAGACTAAAATAAAATTTGCCAAATGTGACTTAGTATATAAGTCACACTTAGAAATTTTTTCTTCATTTTCTTCTTCTTCTTGGCTGAAATTTTCCTTTTTATTTCCCACCCATTTTCCTTCAAATTTGTTAAGGAAAATCAATGGAAACATGAAACAAACCTTGAATCTTCCATCCTCCATCCATTTTCCACCTTGGAGAATGAAAGATTTTCAAGAATAAACATCTTGAAATGTTCGACCCAAGTATCAATTTGAGATAAATTGATGTTTTTTTTTTTATTTTATGTTTGATTTAGGTATATTAGATGTTAATTAGATTGGGTAATGTGTTTAATTGTATCAATTGATGCATATAGCATTTTCCCCCAATTTTCAAACCCTAAACCTAAGTTGTATAAAATGGCTATGTGATTTTGAATTAGTTCATGTAAATTGAGTTTAGAATATGTTAATTGGAAGTTAATTGATGAGTTAATTATGGTTTGTTTGATGTAGAAAATCAAAATGAGGAAATTTACTATTTTTGCCTACTTTGAAGAATTAGAGCCAAATCAATTTTGGTGGCTTGTTTGGAGTGTTAGGTAAGTCTTTTATGCATCCTTTATCATGCCTAAAGTGTTAAATTGAAGTTTGGAATTCATACACCAAAACCTTATTTTGGCCGAACCCTAAATGCCATTTTGCCTTTGGTTTTTGCTTCATTTTGGTTTGTTTTTCTAAGCCAATTTGATCCATTTAATGTTATTTATTATTGTGTTTATAATGCCTATGGAATTGTTTATAATGTGTGTTGTTGTTAATAGTTGGGGCAATATTGGAGTTGCACCTAAACTTTATCAAATTGGCCCCCCAAAATTGCCCCCAAGTGTTTGTCAAAATGCCTAGCCCAAAAATCCATAGGCCAACCATTTGAATGCCATCGTTGCCAGCAACAATGGCATGCCAATTGCGTTAACTTCTTGTTCATAAATGATCAACTTATGTTACATCCCATTATTGGTTGTCAAACCCTTGGTCATTGTATAATCATTTGTTATTGCTATTCATTTGGTTCTATTGCTCCTTGAATTAATTGATAATGAATTATTGATACTTAGTGATACCATTATTGTGCAATGGTATCTATTGACTTGTTTCTTGCTTCTATTATCTCGAATGTGATTTGACAAAGCTACCGCCCCGACAGGGTAATGGGTACATACTGTCGACATTATGCACATTGTATTATTATGCCTTAGTTGAGAAGGGTTATCAGTCCTAGCCATAAGACCTGATCCGTCTTATATTTATTGATATGAGATTGATATGTATTTGATACATATTCTATACGTTTTATGGCCCTATATCTGTCTTGTCTATGTGATATACCTTCCTTTGATATGAGTATTGACTTTACAGTCATTTCTGTACTTGATTCTGTATCCTGAGATTCTTGAGCAGATTTATTTATTTATTTCATCTGCCTATTCTTTATTGGTATTCCATTACCTATTTATTAGTTGATGCATATTAGATTCACTGAGTATCTTATATACTCACCCTCTCATTGTTTTCTGTCTTCAGGTGCAGAGTATGAGGCAGATATCTCAGCATTTTGACTCTCTGTGGATTCTGCAGTATTTTATATCAGTGTAATTATATAAACACAGTATATTTTTGTATGTTCATATCCTAACTGCTCCATGGGTTATGTATGGTATAGTTAGTTTATAAACATGTATGTATAGATTATATTGGAGTATAAGTAATGATATGATATGATATGATGAATACTACAACCAATAGCATTAAAATTTACAGATGGATTATAGATTGATAGAATGAATAGTAATTAGGTAATTGAATATTAAATTGAAGGTAATAGAAGATTGCATGTGATAATGGGTTCTACAGGTGACGGTCACCTTTAGCATCTCTTGCATCCTAGGACCGTAGCATCCCGAAAATGGGTTATGACACAACTACTCCCTTTTGGGCAGTAGCAGGGTGCTATTTTTGCCCTACACCCAGCTACTGCCACTTAAGCATGTCGATGTCGACAGCACTACCAAAAAGGTTTGGCAGCAAAGCTTCTTTTCGCCAATGACACATGAATGGACTTCAATTCAAATCAACATCTGTCGTCCCATGCCTTTCTGGTGTTGCCCCTTTACTATGGTGGTCGCGAAGCCTTCTCGATGGCAATCCTAAGCCTGGTTGCTGATAGCTCATTGTTAGACCCAAAATTTCTCAATCCCACATCAAAATTTCACTAAATCAGCTCCCCTTCAGCTAAACTGATACCAGAACAGCTAGGTCGAATTTTCTCTATTTGACTCTCCCTTCTCCCTCATTTTTAACATATTCTTATAAAAATGGTACATGTCTCTTTGATCTTGAATCTATTTCTTAAGCTCTCTTTGAGCTAAAGCTATAGAAGACTTGAACTTTTAATCTTCCCTTAGCATTTGGAGACTTAAATTAATTTTTTTTACTCTAATTATTCAATTTTCATTACCTTGGAGTATTAAATTAATCCTCTTTAAATTAATTTAATTTTTGAAAAAATTTTAGACTTTATCATTTTCTCTTAGGCAAAGGATAGTTGAAATTCAATCCGGTAAGGCACTCTACACAAATCGAAGAAAAAGATAAGCACTTAAACCTAACTCTTTTCAATTATTCTTTATTTAAGACATCTTAAATTCAATTAATCTTTTCTTCTATTTTTCTTTTAATTTGATAAAATATCAAATAAAATATGATAAATCAGACCAACTTCTTTGCAAAAAAAAAACTGTCAATTTTGATTTTATTTGAAGGGATTGGCAGTCCTACTTGATCCAAGTATGAAATCCAAAAAACCAAATAAATTATCTTTTTTCCTTCTTTTCTTTTAGTTATCTTTTAATTTATTCTTTCTTTTGGTTTAATTTTGGAAAATATGTAATTAATCTAGAACCTATAAGGATTAGAGTTAATATCCCTTATTTAGTGGTTTTTATTATAAAATTAAATTATTTAATTATTTTCTTGCTTTTCTTTACTAATTTTATCTATTTATTGCTTTAAATTATACAACTCATTCAATAAAAATGCCATTTTTTAATTTTTCATGCAAAAAATATCTTTTTTGAAAGTCATAATTAAATTAAAGTCAAATTATTGTTACTTAAAATAAAAAATTTAGTCCATGATTTCAACCTGATTCGTAAATTTAGAGTGATTTTCTTTTGAAATTAAATTGGAGTCAAAATGAGTTTTTAACTTAAATTTTTTCAATAAAAATTACTTATGCTCTCAAAATTTTTAAAAAATAAAAATTAAAGATTTAATTTACAAAAACATGTGACATCCATTTAAATTGTGTGAAATCACTCAAAATAGTATTTTAACTTCAACCGGACCGAATCAATATTTGGGCGAAACTTCACATATAATAATATCAAAGTAGCACAAAAGATGATGAGACAAATTTATGAGAAAAAAGTTAATTAATGAAGATCCATAAGCATCCTTTATACAATGTCTTATTTTTGGCCCATCAAGAAAATATTAATTGAAAATTATCAGAAATTATTTTACTAAATGGATGGGAACAATAATAAAAATTGAAAAGTTTTTTTTTATTCTTATTGAGCATTTTCAAATAAAAAGAAATATTACATTGATTTAATTTAAAAATGAATTTTTTTTTTTTTAATTAGATACGTATGACACAGGAATGTTTTCAGACAAATATAGACATAGCTTTTAAGTTAGGATATTTTTATGTAACTTCCTAACTTGAATTTTTCATATAGAAAAAATAGAATATTTATTTAGGTAGTTTATTATTTAGAAAGTTTATTTTAATTTAGAAAGTATTATTATTTAGTAAGATTTTATTTCTTCTTAATTTTAGGGATTAATTTATAAATAAGATTCCTGCCGTCTAGTGTAAGATAGTTTTGGACTCTGATTTATTGATTATTAATAAAATTTGAGATTTTATCTCTTTATCTTATTCTCTCTTTCTTTAGATGGATTCTTAAAAATTTTGAGTATAACTGTATTTTTGGAATGGTATATTAAGATAGTATTTCAGCTTCTATATTTATCGTCACATGAATCACTCATAGTTAGATTTTAATCTTCTCAAAATTTAATTCCATAAGTTCTATCAGTCGTTCTATACTTCTATTTATTTGTGAATCTATTATTTTTTAATTGTCTGTGATTATACATTTTTACCTTGTTCGTGATTCTACTATTTTTACAATTGTTCTTTCTACAATTTTGTCTATTCTTTAATTTTTACCATTTTATAATTTTATGGTACCAAAATCTAAATTTAACAACATCAAGTATGTGCATGTCATTTCGGTGTGATTTTAAATTTGAATGACAAGCTAAAAAAAAGGAAAAAAGAAAATACACAGCATGTAAAAATTGACAATACTATATATGCATATACAAAAGCTACCCAATTTTGCATATGTGATAATGCAATTGCCGCCCAAAATAAACATCACTACTTGACAATAATCATGATAAACTTTCTTGCACTCTAAGATGAAAATCCACGTGTTTGAAACGATCCAAATACTATTGACTATTGCCATCTTGAAAATTAAGGTGTGATAATCATGTTCCTTTATTTCTTAAGCCAATTAGAGATAGATTTGATTATAATTAATCTTAGTGAATCAAAAGGCACCCATAGTATATTTTCTTTGTTCAAATTAGCAAGGATTATTAAGGTATTTAATTTTGACTTTTTTAAAGTGCATTTTTCCCCTTTCCACGCTGATGGACCCCACGATTGTGCCTACATTCACCCCCTCTTCCCATCCTATTTCTCACTCAAATCAATCCCTTTCTATGAAATTGTAATTGCCAAACTCATCATATGATGAAACAAGAGAGAATTGCACAGAAATTGTAATTAATTATTTTGATATTTCTTTGAAATCTAATTTAAATTTATAAATTATATACTTGTTATAGTTACAAAATTCATTGTGTTATATTATCTAATTAATGATGCACATAAAGAATTATAATTTTATGTATAAATTTAATTTTTTTTAAGAAAAAAGCCTATAATATATATATAAAAAAAAAATCACATGGTGAAGCTGTTTTTGATAAGTCTTCAAATCACAAAAATTGTTATTAATTTAATAAAATATTAAAAAAGAGTCGGGCTATCCCTTGTTATGTTACCCATATTATTATTTTGACCTATTGAGTCTCCGGTGATAAGTCTCCTTCATTTTTCTTTTGGGGAAATGCTAAATATAACAAATTGCTAGAATAAAAATGGTCCATAAATAAATTTACATTATATATCAATTATAAAAAATAGTAAATAAATAATAAAAGTGAATTAACTAATAAGTATAAAAAAAATATTGTGCTTTAAAATTTGAATTATAAAAATACGAATATAATAAAAAAATATAATTAAAAAGATAAAAAATATAATAAATTATATTTTATATACACAATGTAATTATGGAATATCAATACAAATTATACAATATTGAGGTGCAAAGGCTGTGAAATTATTATTAATTACTTTGCACCTAGAAGAGGTTGAAATTTCATACCAAGTCTGCATGTAAAAGCAAATAAAATTAAAGATAGGTGTGCTCCATTATTATTATTATATATTCATTCATATGGAGGCCTCAAGAAATTCCAATCTTGGCCCATGGATTTTTGAAAACAAACCCAAGATGGATTAAAAAAAAAAACAATATAATAAAAACTAAATTATTCCTACCAATTAAAGACCCAAAATATAGAAAAATAAAATTGAAAAAATGTGGCAGCATCCAAGTCTTAGCCACATAAAAGAACCTATCCCAAAGAAGGAAAAAAAAAATCAAAATCAAGGTGTAGTAAGTAACACGACATTTACATTGGTCAATGGTTCTCCATTTGGACAAGTCAGTGCCTAACTTTGTTCCCTTGAGTCTCTATCAAAACAAGAAACTATTGCTTCTGTTCTCATTAGAGGATGAATTAGACGGTGGTCTAGGAGGCGGAGTCGCTACCTGTTGGGTGGAAACACCGTTCATCACCATCCCATCTGATGAAACCTCTATCCCTGTAGGTCTAGGGTTTCCAAGTCTTTGAAAAAACAAATCACCATGTCCAGGACTATTATTCCCCAATGAGAACATATATGATGGTTGGTTTTGCTGCTGATATTGAAGATGATGATACGATGCTGCACCTGCAGGAACCATAACTGCACTAGGGTGATTAACGTGATGTCCTTGACGTGGATTCAGCCCAAAATTAAAGCTTGCTGCACTAAGCTGTGATCCTGAAGAAGCAAAAGGGGCAGTAGGTCCTCCAGTAAATTGCTGTACCATAGCTCTAAAATTTGTTGTATCTGTATTAAGTAACGTTGTAGGAGTTCTCCTGGATGCTCTAGACCTTCTTCGCACCGGCTTCGAAACACGACCTTCAGGGCTTAAATGGCCAGAAGTTGAGTTAGAATTGCCTGAACCCAATAAGTTTGGATTTGTACTAGAGGTTATAGTGGTAGAAACAACAGTGGCATCAGAAACTCCATCGCTGAACATAGTTCCTGAAAGGTTATTGTTTTGCTGGTTATAGAATTGGCTCCAATCGCTAGGACTAGACATAGTTTCACTCATCGGCCTAAAGGAATGAGAGAATTTAAGCTCAGAGGAACACACACATATAATGTTTATATGTGTACGTTTATTTGTCTGGTGGGTTAGAAGGAAAAATGTGCGTTGAGGGTTCTAGTATTTATGGTGGCTAAAACATGGTCAAAGTAAAGACCATGGAGGAAATCATAGCCGTTAGTTTGCTAACCTTAATAAATTTCACGTGCGATGTCACGTGACATATGTACTGGGAGGGTTTCTGGAAAGTCTTATATGGTTCCTGGAAGCAACACTGATACAAAAAGGGAGGGGCTTATCGTGATGACGTCATCGTCAAAGTGGCCACGTCGGCTTAAGACTTTTTGGTGGTTGGTGATATTAGGCGACTTGTGACTTTGGGAGTCTTTAATTATGAATATTTTATTTTATTTCTTTCTTTTTTTTTTAGGACCAAGGAAACAACCATGTACTTTCTTTCAAAACTTCATATTAGCTTGCTCCTTTTACAAATTTAATTTAATTTAAACGTCATGACCTTTTAAAAGCTCATTCTAATAACTGTATCCTATCATAGGCCGGCTATAGAATTAGGTTAGATAACATAAATAAGTGGGCTTGCGCAATGGGTTTTTATTATGAGAGTCCAATTTGATAATCCACCTTCCAATATACATATTTATTATAAGATACATAAGCCACCGATGAGTAGTGATTTTAAAATATATTATAAGATATATAAGCTGATATTTCGATCATATATAATATATAAAGGTCGATAATATGAACAGTAAAATTAAATTGATTTTAAATTTATAAGTTATTATTTTATCCTCTAATCTTTTATATTTTTATTATTATATTGAATTTACTTTAATATGCTTTTATTGTTTGACATTTTAATAAAATGACGTAATATTCATACCTATTACTGTCCTTTTAGTGCATGGACAACAATTAAGGAAAGACAAAAAACACAGCAGGAGAGAAAATATTCCCGATTTCTTAAGATTTCATCAAATTCAAATTTAGATTTCTCTCTCTCTCTTTCATTTCTGAGCAACCATGAATTTTTCTAAAAAAATTTTATTTTTGAATTTCATTATTTTCACATATATCTAAATTTCCAGCTCCAAAACAAATAAATCAAAAAGTTTTTGATTCACCTAATTTTTTCTCGGTTGATTCTGTTTCTTTTTTTCTATTTTTTTTTTTTTTTTTTTCTTATCAAGTATCATCATATCAACACAGAAAAAATTCAATGTTTCTACTAATAAGGAGTGTGAAAATAGAAAGAATTCAATTCCACGTTGGACATTGGTCATCGGACTCCTATGATGTTTCATCCACAGCAAGCATCTCTAACTTTAAAAACCTAAATACTCCATTCAAATATTATTGACCACCACGATCTCTGTTTCTATAAATAGCAACATCTTTTCTCGACACGATATGTAAAATTGCATTTCAAGTTCGAATATTGCAGAGGAAAAAGTTTGAATTTTTTTCTCAGTTTATATTACTTTGTAGTAGAGAATAGAGACAAATAAAGAGTAATTTATTATAACAAAACGATAATGGTGCTTGGTTTTTTATTTTAGAAATTCAAAAGTTAGTTCTTTTTTTTTTTTTTTTTTGTGGCTAATAAGAAAATAATTTTGTGATTTTCGAGTGAGAGATCTAGGAATTCAAAGACTGAATTAGACATTTGGACTTTGGAATTTTGGTTCATTTGGTTAGGGGGCCAAAGGTATATGACTTCTATATATATATATATATATCTTTACCTCTTTATTTGTGTGTATATGTATAAATTTTTACTATCAATCACAGCTTAGAGTGAATATTTTCTTCTTTAATCTTCTCTGAGATTTGACTCTTACTTTTTGAGAAAACAATAAGCTTTATTTTTGTTGATTAATATTATTGGAAATCGTTTTAGTATTTTTTTTTTTTTTTTGTAATGTGTTGTATATGGCTTATACCGAAACAAAGGGACAGATGCTGGAGTGGAGTGGAGCAACAGCATTTGTCTAATCGAAGAATATTCAAGTTATGTGCGGATTCGATTAGTGGGTTGGCATTGCCCCCGCGGTATGGTATATGGTAATTATGTAAATGTACCATGAGTTATATATATATAATGTATTTGTAACCCTAGATGACTTATCTCTCTGAATAATAATAATTCAGCCGCTTTGCTCCCGAGGACATAAGCACATTGCCGAACCTCGTTAATTCTTGTGTTCTTTATCTTACTGTTCTGCTTGATAGTTTTTATTCTTGTGTTTCTATAGTCTGTTTCTCAACAAGTGGTATCAGAGTAAATTGAGATGGCTGTTCAAGGTGCGAAATTTGAAGTGGTTAAGTTCGATGGAATTGGTAATTTCGGATTGTGGCAAACAAGGGTAAAGGATCTGTTGGCGCAGCAAGGGATTCTCAAGGCTTTGCGGGCTCAAAAACCAGCAAATATTGAGGATGAGGATTGGGAAGAATTGCAGCAACGAGCAGCAGGAACCATATAGTTGTGTCTGGCAGATGAAATCATGCATCACGTAATGAATCTAAAAACTCCTAGAGAAGTATGGAAGAAATTGGAGAATCAGTTTATGTCCAAATCCCTAACGAACAAACTGTATCTGAAGCAGAGACTCTATGGGCTGAAGATGCAGAAGGGTTCAGATTTGGCTCAGCACGTGAATGTCTTCAATCAAATAATCACAGATTTAGCACGGCTTGATGTGACTATTGAGGATGAAGACGGAGCAATGATTCTATTGTGTTCATTGCCTTCTTCATATGAACACCTGGTGACTACTCTTACATACGGAAAAGAAACAATCATAGTTAATGAGATTACTGCTGCCATGTTGGCTTACAACCAGCGGAAACAGAATGCAGGGGAAAGTTCTCATGGTGACAGTTTATATGTTAGGGGTAATCAGGATCGTGGAAGGAAGCAAGAGAATGAGGGTTCTCGAAAACGAAATTCCAGATCAAAGTCTAAGGGCAAAAAGATGTTTCGTTGCTACAAGTGCAAGGAGGAAGGACATATGAAGAGAGACTATCCAAAGTTAAAGAAACAGACTGATGAAAAACGTGATGGATCATCCAAGTCTGTGAATGTAGTTCAGAGTGACAATTCAGATTGCAGTGATGGTGATATGCTTTCAGTTTCATCATCTCAGTTCATGGATGCATGGATTCTTGATTCTAGTTCTTCTTATCACATAATGCCTAACAGGGAATGGTTTACTTCATACAGGTCAGTTAATTCTGGTTCTGTCTATTTAGGTGATGATAAATGTTGTGATGTTGCTGGCATTGGTGAAGTCAGAATTCAAATGTATGTTGGTACTGTTAGAACAGTATGTGATGTTAGGCATATTCTAGATTTGAAAAAGAATCTAATTTCCATGGGCACTTTACATAAAAATGATTTTATTCCTAAAGCAGACAAGGATAGGGAAACCATTAGAATTGTTAAGGGTGCATTGACTGTAATGAAAGCAAAGAGAACTGCAGGGAATATTTATAAACTGTTAGGTAGTACAGTTGTAGGTGGAGTTCATTCTGTAGAGTCATATGATGATAATACAAAATTATGGCACATGCGTCTTGGTCATCTTAGTGAACGTGGGATGACTGAATTGCATAAAAGAAATTTGTTGAATGGTGTTAAAAGTTGCAAGTTAGATTTCTGTAAGTTTTGTGTTCTTAGGAAGCAAACTAGAGTTAGCTTCACAACTGGAAAGCACAAAAGTGAAGGAATACTTGATTATGTGCATTCTGATATATGGGGCCCTACTAGGGAGTTGTCATTGGGTGGATCTCGGTATTATGTTACTTTTACGGATGATTTTTCTGGGAAAGTTTGGGTGTATTTCTTGAAACAGAAATCTGAAGTGTTTACCAAATTCAAGCTGTGGAAAGCTGAGGTGGAGAACCAAACTGATAGAAAGATCAAGTATTTGAGATCTGACAATGCTATAGAGTACACAGATTTGCAGTTTTAGAAATTTTGTGAGGAGCATGGGATTCAGAGGCATTTTTCAGTATGCAAGACACCACAGCAGAATGGTGTTGCAGAAAGGATGAACAGGTCCATAACTGAAAGGGCAAGATGTTTGAGACTGAATGCAGGGCTTCCTAAAAGTTTCTAGGCAGAGGCTGTGAGTATGGCATGCTACCTCATCAATAGATCACCACGGGCCTCATTGGGTGGCAAGGTTGCAGAAGAGGTATGGACAGGTAATACAATTGATTTTAATAACTTACGAATCTTTGGTTGTCCTACTTATGTGCATGTACCTGGTGATGAAAGATCAAAACTTGATC
>CANXYC010032283.1:0-15100 GCA_948193065.1 Aleurites moluccanus
AATTAAATTAGGACCATAGGATTATATTTAGAATATGATCAATAGGTCTAAAGTCAAAGGAGTGTTTTTGACTTTTTCATTAATGGCATTATTGTCATTAAACCTATTATTTTAATCTAAGCCGTTAGATTAAAACCTAGTAGGTCAAGAGACTTATAAATATGATGAGATCATAATTAAGTGTATAAGAAGTCATAATACATCCCTTTGGATGAAACACCTTGAGAGGAAACACCAAAAGAATTCGGCAAACTCCATGTATTCTCCATCAAGCCGAAACACCCTTGACTTGCACATAAGGGTTTTTGGCTTCTCTTTCCAAAAAGGCTTGTTATTTGATCTTCGTGTGGATTACTAGTCGGGCTTTCCTCATCTCATGGAAAGATAGTAGTTTGCTACAGCCCTTTCTTAGTGATCAAGTGAAGAAAGAGTTTCAAACACAAAGGTAAAAGATCTTGAATCTTTAGTCTAATCTTTGATTTTAATGAACATTGAGATCTTGGATTGGGATTTTTTTTTTTTTTTTTGTTTTGTGCTGCGCCTAACAGCCTAAATCCCAACATATGGATTCCTGCAGATTATTCTGATAGTGTAATTATTTTTGGCACTATATTTTGTATTTTAATATTAGCTGCTCTATGGGTTATGTATTAATGGCATAGTTAGACTGTAAATATGTATATTTGGCATAATATGAAGTTTAAATATTAATATGGTATGTGATGATGATGATTACAGACAATAGCACAACAGTTTACAAAATGATAAAATACTGAGTGACAGATAACATAATGGATGATAATTAATTATTTGGATAGTGATATGATAATACATGATTATTGAATGTGATACTGGGTTCTACGGGAGTCGGTCGCCTCTTGTATCTCCTGCATTCTAGGACCGTCATGTTCTGAAATCGGGATGTGACAGAGGTGTTATCAAAGCATAGGTATATATGAATAGTAATTAGATACAAAGTAACAGACTTAAGTAAACCATGGAGCATAGGAATACATGTTTCGTCTTTTTGTTGTATTTGTCAAGTATATTATTATATTTTGTGCTTCTATATCATTCTGAATTTGTTGCTTATGTTTTTTATAATGATAGAGATGTTCGACAGACAAAGAGACCGCACTACAGACGAAAAAGACAGAGAGGATACCAGAGAGGTAGAGATAGCCTCTAACGAGTCTCTAGTAAGAGAAATGACAGAGGACTTTCCTAGATCTCGACAGAGAATAGAAGAGACAGGGATGAGTGATGACCCCTGGAGGATGGAAATGATGAAGGGGTTGATGGATTTACGTCGAGAATTATAGGAATTGAGGCGAGAATGACAGAATATGCCGCCACTTATACCAGCAATGGTACCACCTCCTATTCCACTAGCTACTCTTGCTCCAGCTCCTGTACAGCCAGTAGATGTTCCTAATGAGTTTATAATTCAAGGGGGATGTCGAGTTATTGATGAGGGTGGGTTACCATATTTAATTTTCTGAAGCTAAATCTGCCTGAGTTTCGGGATGACAGAGGCAAGGAGCCTATTGACTTTTTAGAGTAGATTGAGAAGATAGTTAGGAGGCCATCTTGTTCATATGACAGAGCGGTAGAATTAGTTGGATTATTACTAAAGAGGAAAGCCTATACTTGGTTTTCTTGACATATGGAGCCCAGATTGTATAGTGATCGTCCTTTTACCTGGGCAGAGTTCAGATAGGGAATTATAGATGAGTTTATGACAGAAGGGGTGAGGACTAGAAATTTGATATAGTTTGAACAATTGGAGTAGGGTAACAGGACTGTTGAGGAGTATGTTGATGAGTTCATCAGGTTGAGCAGATATGCTACTCAGATTGCTCCTACAAAGGCAGACTCAATTAGCATATTCAGGAGGAGATTACATACTTCACTGCATAATGCCCTGCTTGCTACTGAATTCACATCACTGACTAGCATTATTGATAAGGCCAACCAGATGGAGGAAAAGTACAAGTCAGAAAGAGCTAAGAGAGATCAGAAGAGGAAGGGAGGACCTAACACACAGAGTAGAAGAGGGGAGAGCAGCTCCCAACCTAAATAGACAAAGCTAGTACCCAAATTTTATTAGAGACCTCTATCAGGCAGTCAAAGGAGTACGACTTAGAGTAGGGGGCCTCCAGTACATTCAGCTCCTACTTATTGATAGGGTTCCTCCAGACTTGCTACTCAGATGCCTAGTGTGCCTATTTGTAGTTTTTATGGTAGAAGGCACAGTAGGGAATGTCGTAAACAGACAGGTGCCTATTTGAAATATGGGCAATATGGGCACTTCATTAATAGATGTCCTATGTGGGGTAAACAACAACCATCTGCTACAGTATCCCATCCAGTAGCACAGATGAGCCAGAATGTTACCATAGAGGCTCCAGTTAAGGGCAAAGGCAGAGGTCAGGCACCTAGCAGCAGTCAGGCCCTAGCAGGCAGAGGTCAGGGGCGAGTTTTCACTGTTAACACCCAGGAGACACAGAGAGCTGATAATGCAGTCATAGGTATGATCTTTATTCATAATGAATTGGCACAAACATTATTTGATTTGGATGCTACACATTCCTTTGTTTCACCATTGTTTGTACCAAAGTTGAATAAGGAAAGACAATTATTGAGTATTCTTTTAGAGATAACCACACCTATGGGGGAGAGTATAGAAGTGAAATATTTTTATCAGGGTTGTATAGTAGAGATTGATGATAATATTCTGTGAGCTGATTTGATAGAACTGTCTGTGTTAGAGCTTGATGTGATATTTGGTATGGATTAGCTAATGACACATCATGCTGTTATTGACAATTATGAGAAGAAGATTAGATTTCAGCCTGAGGGGCAACAAGAATTTGAATTTCAGGGTGAAAAATGTGAATTTAGAATCAATTTTATTTATGCTATTCGGGCTAAGAAGATGATAAGAAAGGGTTATATAGCATTTTTGGCACATATGGTGGATGTATAGAAGACTTCAACAAGGATTGATCAGATACCAATAGTCCGAGAATTCCCTGATGTCTTTCCTGATGATTTGTCAGGGTTATCCCTAGATAGGGAGATTGAGTTTGAGATTAAGGTGTATCCAGACACCGATCCTATATCCATTCC
Source organism: Aleurites moluccanus (assembly GCA_948193065.1). NCBI lineage: Eukaryota > Viridiplantae > Streptophyta > Magnoliopsida > Malpighiales > Euphorbiaceae > Aleurites > Aleurites moluccanus. Next base: position 3,133 of record CANXYC010032283.1, read on the forward strand.
TCCTTACAAAATGATGCCTATAGAATTGAAAGAGTTAAAGGTGAAACTACAGAAATTGTTGGATAAAGGATTTATCAGACCGAGCAGTTCTCCATGGGGTGCTTCGGTACTATTTGTGTAAAAGAAAGATGGCTTGTTGAGAATGTGTATAGAATACTGGCAGCTAAATAAGGTGACTGTGAAGAACAAATATCCATTGCCATGGATAGATGATATGTTTGATCAATTGTAGGGTGCCAGTCATTTCTCAAAGATTGATTTGAAATATGGGTATCATCAGTTGAGAATTAAGAAGGAAGATGTACCCAATACTACTTTTAGAATCCGGTATGGACATTATGAGTTCTTGGTGTTGCCATTCGGCTTGATTAATGCACTGACCGTATTTATAGAGTTGATGAATAGGGTATTCAAATCATACTTGGATAAGTTTATCATTGTGTTCATTGATGACATCCTTATCTATTCTAGAAGTGAGGAGAAGCATGCAGAGCATCTGAGGACTATATTGCAGACACTTCAGGAGAATCAGTTGTTTGCTAAATTGTCAAAATGCTAGTTCTGGTTGACTGAAGTGTGTTTTTTGGGTCATATGTTTGTAAAGATTGTATTAAGGTGGATCCTCAGAAGGTCAAAGCAGTTGCTAATTGGCCTCGGCCTACCAATGTTTCAAAGATTCATAGTTTCCTCGGAATGGTTGGTTATTACAGACGATTTGTGAAGGATTTCTTCAAAATAGCTGCTTCTTTGACTAAGTTGACTAGGAAGTATGAGAAATTTCTATGGACAAATGAATATGAGAACAGTTTCCAGACTTTAAAGACTTGTCTCACGAGTGCTCTAGTATTAGTTTTGCCAACAGAAGATGATAAATTTACAGTGTATTGTGATGCCTCCATAGTCAGATTGGGTTGTGTATTGTGTATTGTGTACTTATGCAAAATAGAAGGGTGATTGCTTATGCTTCTTGGTAATTAAAGAAGCATGATATAAACTATCTGACATATGATTTAGAGATGGCAGCAGTGGTATTTATATTGAAGATCTGGAGACATTATCTGTATTGTGCTAAATGTGAGATTTATATTGATCATAAAAGTCTGCAGTATATGCTTCAACAGAAAGATCTGAATCTCCGGCAACATAGATGGGTCGAATTGCTTAACGATTATGACTGTGAAATCCTGTACTATCTGGGTAAAGTAAATGTTATTGCCGATGCTCTGAGCCAAAAATCTATGGGCAGTCTAGCTCACATCTCAATTTCTAGAAGACTTTTAATCCGTAAGATGAAGGAGTTAGCTAACATGGGTGTAGAGTTGGAATAGGGATTCTAGGATCATAACCAAGCTCTAATAGCCCAATTTTGGATTAAGCCACTATTGATTAATGATATTAAGGTGGCAAAGGATAGGGATCCATATTGTCTAAAGTTAAAAGAGGATGTTCATAATGGTAAAGCTCCAAAGTTCATAATAGAAGATGGTATATTTAAGTGTGGTAAACGGTTATGTGTACCTAACATTGATGGACTCTAGGATCAAATAATGAAAGGGGCTCATTATTCTTCTTACAGTGTACATCATGGAAATACTAAGATGTACTAGGATCTAAGAGATATTTATTGGTGGCCTAATATAAAGAGGGATGTGGCTAAATTTGTGTTCTCATGTTTAGCCTATCAGCAGGTTAAGTTTAAGTACCAGAAGCTATCTGGGTTACTACCTAAGATAGAGTTGCCAGTGTGGAAATGGGAATAGGTTACTATAGATTTCGTGGTTGGGTTACCGAGGACTACACGAGGATATGACTCTATTTGGGTTATTATGGATAGATTTACTAAATCTACTCATTTTTTAGAAATGAATACCAGTTATTCTGCAGTTCAGTATGCACAACTATATGTGGATAAGATTTTTTGGCTTTATGGAGTGCCATTGGTGATCATATCTGATAAAGGTACATAATTTAGTTCTCGATTCTAGCAGAATTTTCAAGAGGCTATAGGTACATAGCTACGGTTCAGCATAGCATTCTATCCACAGATAGATGGACCATCAGAGAGAACTATCCAGACACTAGAAGATATACTAAAGTTATGTGTTACAGACTTTAAGGGTAACTAGGATCAATATTTGCCGTTAAATGAGTTTTCCTACAACAATAGTTACCATTCTTCGATCTGGATGGCTCGTTATGAGGCACTGTATGGTAGGAAATGTCGGTCTCCAATACATTGGATGGAACCAGGTGAGAAACAATTGGAGGGCCCATAATTGATAAAAGAAACAATGGAAAAGGAGCCAATCATTAGAGAGAGAATGAAGATCGCTTTCAGCAGACAGAAAAGTTATACCGATCCGAAGTGAAAGGATGTGCATTTTGCAGTTGGTGACCATGTATTCCTTAAGATCTCACCTATGAAAGGGGTGATGAGATTTGGGAAGAAAGGAAAGTTGTCACCAAGATACATTGGACCATTTGAGATTCTTGAGAAGATTGGTAATGTAGCTTATAGATTGGCTCTTCCACTTAATTTGAGTCATATGTACCCGGTATTCCACATTTTGATGCTACGAAAGTACGTGCCAAATCTATCACATGTACTTAAATTGCAAGATATGGAGATAGAAGAAGACTTGTCATATGAGGAGTTACCAGTAGAAATTGTTGATCGACAAGTCAGACAGTTACGGAATAAGGAGATACCGATGGTCAAAGTCCTATGGAGGAATCAATTGATGAAGGAGTATACCTGGGAAAGCGAGCAGGAAATGAAGGTCAAGTATCCATTCATATTCCAACATTGAGGTATGTTTTTATTTTAAATTAGAGGATGAATTTATTTGAAGGAAGGTAGAATGTAATACCCTAGAATATTGCCATAAGTACATAATAATATAACTAGTTATCGGACCGGGAAACACCGACATAACTAAGGAATTTCAGAAAATTTTTTCAGTAATCAATTTAAGTTAATTTTTCTCAGTAACATTGCTAATGGGAGATTAAGAATAATTATAGTTAATTATATGAAGAAAATATAGAAAAGTATTAAATATGTTGGAAAATCAGTATAATGGAAAAACTGTAAATAAGTGAAACTTCAAGGGCATTTTTGCAATCCCACTGTCTATGTTCCAGAATAGCTCTAAAATAAATTTTATGATAAACTACAGATAAAAAATAAGTCATTTCAATTCCCACTTTGAAACTTAATTCTTAACAGAATTGACATAATTAATTATAGAAGAAAGTGGGATTAAAGTCCAATTATTGGATAGTTTGAGGACTAAAATATAATTTATCAATTTTTCTTACTATATAAGCATGCCTTAGAAAAAATTTTCTCATTCTTCTCCTTTTCTCTTGCTTGGCCGAAACCCATTTGCTCCATTTCCCTCCATTTTCAAGCTAATTTCTTAAGGAAAACCTAAAGAAAACTAAAAACCAACTATTGATTCTTCCTTTTCCATTCAAATTTCACTTAGAAACTCAAAGCCAATCAAGATTTTTCTTAAAGGAGGATTTGGATCATACATCAAACAAAGGTAATAAATTGATTTCTTTTATTACATAGATGATTTAGGTATATTAGACATTGATTTAGATGGGTTTAGTGCTTAATTGCATCAATTGATGCATTTGGTAGAAAATCCCTAAATTTAAAACCCTAAGTTGAAGTTGTTTGGTTTGAAATCTTAAATTGATGTTGTTTAATATTTAATTATCTTAAATTATGTTAATTGGAGGCTAATGGAAGATTATTTTGTGATTGATTTGGTTCAGAACATCATGATTTGAAAGATTGCCATTTTTGCCTCCTTTGATAATTTTTGTGGAAAATCAATTTTTCTAGCCAATTAGAAGTGTGAGGTGAGTTTAATGAAATGTTGATTGAAAACCTCCTCCAAAAACCCATGTTTGGACGAATTGAATTTACTATTCATCACCTTGAATTTTACTTGTTTTTCCTTTAGTTTCCTAAGTTATTTTGATTCATTGATTGATGCTTATTCTTGGATATTCAATACCTATTGTGTAGCCTTCATTGTGAGCTTGTTGTTGACTATATGAGCAATGTCAATGTTGCACCATAACGTAGCCAAATTGTCCATTCAATGTTGCACACCATGTGTTTGTTGAAATGCCCAATTCATTTGCCATAGGCCTATCATTTGCTTCATCCATAGGCTACCATTTGAATGTCATTGTCGCCAGTGACATTGGCTAGCCAATTGTGCCAACCATTTGACCTTGGATGACCAACTTGTGTTCCAACCCATTATTAATTGTTATACCTATTGCCATTATTTATGTACCTTCCAATTCTTATATAGTGTTCAATTACTGTCTCGTTTGATTGATTCACAAGCTATTAATTATTGATGAGACAATTGTTGTATATTGATATCCATTGACTTGTTTTCATACTTATACTGGATATAATGTGATTTGACAGAGCTTCTTCATCGACGGGGTAGCGGATAAATACCCTAGGCAATGTGCACATTGACTTTTCATGATACCCTAACTGGGAAGGGTTAACTATCCTAGCCATAAGATCTGATCATTCTTATGTACATTGATATGAGATTGATATATGATATACGTATTCATGGCCCAGTATCTATCTTATCTATATGATATGAGACTTGTTGACTTATTCATTGACTTCTAACCATTATTTCTGTCATATTTATCTCCTTCTGTAATCCGGTGTGCAAACCCTGATTTTATTGTTAATTACCTGTCATTTATTAATTTCCTAACCATTTTCTAAAAGATGATGCATATTAGATTTATTGAGTATTTAATACTCATTAATTTAGTTGTTTCACCTTTTTCAGGTACAAAGTAGAAGGCAGAATCCCAATTATTATTTCTCTATAGATTCCTACAGATTATTCTGACAGTGTAACTATTTTTGGCACTATATTTTATGTATTAATATTAGCTGCTATATGGGTTATGTATTAATAGTATAGTTAGACTGTAAATAAATATATTTTGTATAATATTAAGTTTAAATATTAATATGGTATGTTATGATGATGATTACAGACAATAGCACAACAGTTTACATAATGATAAAATACTGAGTGACAGATAACATAATGGATAATAATTCATTATTTGGATAGTAATATGATAGTACATGATTATAGCATATGATACTGGATTCTACGGGTGTCGGTCGCCTCTGATATCTCCTGCATCCTAGGACCATCATATTTTGAAATCGGGACATGATAGATCCAATAGCTCTTCTTCTTTATCTTTATTCTTTGAATCTACAAGAGCAATTAAATAGTTTTTAATACTCAATTTACTTTAATTTCATATAATGTGAGTCAAATTGTAACTATCTTTCTCAAAATCTAAAACTTAATTTTCTGTCAGCTTAGGTTCTTTTGTCAATATCTTTGGTTATACTTATCTAATTATTTCAATTATTTTTTCTAATTAAACTAGACATCTTAGAGTTTAACATATTAAAATTTTAGATTTTTCTGGTACTACACGAATTATGGTGAATTTTCTAAATCTACCCTACATCCTTAAATCTGTCTTGCAAATCCTATCCGAGCAACCCATACTATTTCATTCATATCTTAAAGTGTAGATATCCAATTGATATTCTCTTTTTACTAAAATTTATCTAAGATATATAGGAATAATTTTTATGTTTTGATTTTTCTCTAATTTTTAATTTAAAGTTCTTAAAAATGCAAAAAATAGTAGGGTTTAACTATCCAAACCTTAACCCGAGTCAGTGAAACTCAGAACCTCATATATCTTTACACAGAAAGAATTTGGCAAAACTTCCTTAAATATATATATTCTTTACATGCATAACTACAAGTTTTATGTTTTAAAAATTTTCAAAATCTAATTTTAAGATTTCAAAAATTACCTTCCAAAATTCTATTAAGATTCAAAAATTTAAAATTTCTAAGAGTTACTTCTAACTTTATCTTTCTTTCACTAATTTAATCTCTAATTTACTAATTAATCTCACTAAATTAAATTATGGAGTTACATTAAAGATGTTACCTCTTTGAAACTCTTAAAAATTTCCTTTAGATTCCAACAAAAACCCAAGAATTTGATGAGAACAGGAAACTTAAAATTGGAGTTGAGGTGTTATTAATTTGATTAAGGAGAATTAAATTTATATTTTTTTAAGAAATGACTAGAGAGTTTCAGCCAAGGAATGAGTGACGAAGAAGATGGTGAAATTTTAGTTCACTAAGTGTTTATTTATATAATTATATGACCAATTAAAAATTTTAAAAAAGAAATTTTAAAGAAATGAAATTGGATTGTATGGAGACTTATTTTTGAGGAAGATGAAATTGTGAAAGAGAATTATAATTAACTTGGTGGGGGAGAGGCCATATGGCCGGCTACTCCACCCTAAATTTAGTTTTTTTTTATTGATCAAATTACCTTTTTGACCTTCATTTTTTTTAAATTATAAAATTATCATTTTCTTTTTGTTCTTCTATTTACTATTTACATATTTAAATTTTTATCAATTTCACTCAATTCTATTTTTAACTCACTTATTATTTATCTAATTTTAGGTATTTCATAATCATTTCTAACTAATGCACTTTCTAAGTTTTATAAAATTTCACTATCGATACTCATTTCTTAAAACTATCCTTAATCATTTTAGAATTTAATTAGGGTTATTACATTTTACCCCCTTAAAATAAATTTGTCCTCGAATTTAAAATTATACTAACTTTAAATACTGAACAGATAGGGGTAATTCTGTCGCATGCCAAATTCGCTTTCCTAAGTGCAATCTTCAATTTCATAATTCTTCCATTGCACTTTTACTATTGGAATCTCCTTATTTCTTAATTGCCTCACTTGTCGATCAACAATCTTGTCTGGAAATTCTTCATATGACAGATTCTCATCTACTTCAATACTCTGAGCTAGAAGGACATGAGAAGGATCCAACAAGTATTTCCTTAATATAGATACATGGAAAATAGAATACACATGGCTTAAGCTCGGAGAAAGAGTTAAGCGATAGGACACATTCCCAACTCTATCCAGTATCTCGAATGGCCTTAAGTATCTTGGTGACAATTTCTCTTTTTTTCCAAACCTCATCACTCCTTTTATCGGGAAAATTTTCATAAATACATAGTCACCAATAGCAAATTGTACATCCTTCCTCTTGGATCCGCATCACTTTTCTGCAGGCTAAAGGCTGTCTTCATTCATTCTCTTATTAGTGGCACCTTTTTCTATAGTCTCCCGAATCAAGTCTGGACCCTCCAAATGCTTATCTCCAAGTTCCACCCAGCATATTGGTGATCTATATTTGCGTCCGTATAAGGCTTCATAAAGTGTCATACCAATAGTGGAGTGATAACTATTATTATAAGCAAATTTCACTAATGGTAGGTACCTATCCCAATTTCCACCAAAATCTAAAACACAAAGCCGCAACATATCCTTCAGAGTTTGAACAGTCCACTCAGACTGTCCATCTGTCTGAGGATAAAATGCAGTACTGAAGTTTAATTGAGTCCCCAATGCTTCGTGAAATTTTTTCCAGAACCGGGATGTGAACTGTGCACATATCTGAAATGATGGATATCGGTATCCCATGCAACTGCACAATTTTATCAACATACAACTGAGCATACTGCGTTGCTATATAGGTGGACTTCACTTCTAGAAAATGAGCTGATTTTGTGAGTTTATCAATAATCACCTATATAGAATCATAGCCCCTAGATGTCTGAGGTAAGCCTACTATGAAATCCATAGTCACTTATTCCCATTTTCATTCCGGCAGTTCAATCTCCTGTAATAAACCCAAAGGCTTCTGATGTTCAAACTTTACTTACTAGCAGGATAAATATTTGGACACATATTCAGCTACTTGCTTCTTCATTCCAGCCCACCAATAGAAATTTCTCACATCTCAATACATTTTAGTGGTTCTAGGATGAACATTATAAGGTGCAAGATGAAATTCATCCAAAATCTTCTCCCAGATCCCATTCACATTATGAACACATAGCCAATCACCTAATTTTAGCACCCCATTATCTATCTAAAACTCAGAAGTCTTCCATGCTTGAACATCTTCTTTCAACTTTACTAATTGTGAATCTGTATCTTATGAGGCTTTAATTTCATTAATCGATATAGGCCTCTTTTGAATCTGGGCAATCAATGATGAGGAATCAAATATCTATAGTTGCACACCCATATCAAACAACTCTTTTAACCCTTTCACAATTGGCCTTCTGTGGATTGCTATATATGATAAGTTGCCCATTGATTTACAGTTCAAAGCATCTGCAACTACATTTACTTTCCCCAGATGGTAAAGAATTTAACAATCATAGTCTTTTACCAATTCCATCCATCTTCTTTGATGTAAATTTAAATCTTTCTACTGCAGAATGTACTGAAGACTTTTATGATCCGTATAGATCTCACACTTTTCACCGTACAAATAATGTCTCCATATTTTCAAAGCAAAAACCCAACAGCCATTTCCAGATCATGGGTGGGGTAATTCAACTCATGTCTCTTCAATTATCGGGATGCATAAGCAATTATCTTCCCATTCTGTATCAACACACAACCCAAACCCACTTTGGAAGCATCAGAATACATAGAAAATCTATCCATTCCAGATGGCAATGCAAGTACCGGAGCACTAGTGAGATATGTCTTGAGTTTCTAAAAACTCTCCTTACAAGAATTATCCCATTGGAACTTAACTTGCTTCCTAGTCAACTTGGTTAGTGGCACAACTATCTTGGAGAAATCTTTAACAAATCTCCTCTAGTAACCCGCCATTCCAAGGAAGCTCCAGATTTCTGTAACATTCGTCGGTCGAGGCCAATTTGCAACTACTTATACCTTTTTAGGATCCACTTTAATTCCATCTTTACGACCCACTTTTGGGCCGCGACGGTCCTAGAGCACGGGTAGACTTAAGGTCATCGAAAACCCGTAGAACCCATGAACAATCCAATTATCAATCATTCAGTCAATCTTAACTCATTCATCAATGCTTAAATCCCATTTATTACTTATATTTAAAGCTAATAAATGGGATTTAAGCATTGATGAATGAGTTAAGATTGATTGAATTTACCAATAGCATATCCTAGGAAACACACTTCATCTAATCAGAACTCATATTTTAATAGCTTGGCATACAATCTGTGTTCCCTCAATGTCTACAATACAATCATTACGTGTTCTTCATGCTCTTCCCAACTCTTAGAATAGACAAGTATATCATCTAGGAACATGATAACAAATCTATCCAAAAAAGGTTTGAACACCCGGTTCATTAAATCCATAAATGAAGCAGGAGCATTAGTCAACCCAAATGGCAACACTAAGAACTCATAATGCCCATATCAGGTTCGGAAAGCTGTCTTTGGTACATCCTCTTTCTGAATTCTCAATTGATGATAACCCAATCGAAGATCAATCTTGGAAAAATGACCAACTGCCTACAACTAATCAAAGAGATCATCAATTCTAGGCAATGGATACTTATTCTTTATATTTACTTTTTTCAACTATTTGTAGTCAATAAACATACGAAGCATTTCATCCTTATTTTTCACAAAAAAAAGGTGCTCCCTACGGTGAACTACTAGGCTGAGTAAAGCCTTTATCCAACTGCCCCTTCAACTCTTTCAACTAAGTAGGTGCCATCCAATAAGACGGAATAGAAATTGGATCAGTCCCCGTATACACATCAATCTCAAACTCAATTTCTCGCTCTGGTGGTAGTCTAGGCAAGTCTTCAGGAAATACATCTGGGAACTCATTCACTATTGGAATCTAGTCTAACCCCTTATCATTCACCCGAGTATCAACTATATTAGCAAAGTATCCTTGGCATCCCTTCCTTAGAACTTCTTTACTGCAGTAGTAGAAATTACACAAGCTAAACTGCTCTCCCTTTCACCCTAGAATACAAATATTGGTTGCCCTTCAATTTTGAACTCTACCTTCTTCCCAAAACAATCAATAGTAGCACGATAAAGTGACCAATCCATTCCCAAAATCACATCTATTTCCAGCACATGTAATTCTATTAAGGTCATGGGAAATTCTCTTTCATTAATCTCTATTATACAATCACTATATTCACGATCCACCATTACTATTCTACCTAAGGTGGTAGAAACCTCTATGGGTGTTTGCATTACTTTACTACTCTTTCTCAATTTTTTTGCAAATGATGAAGACAAAAGAGAATGCGTAGTGCCTGAATCAAAAAGTACGTTAGCTAACTTATGCTGAATAAAAACTGTACCTCCCACAATAGTGTTTGATGATCAAGCCTCCTGCTGATTGAGGGCAAATATTTTGCCCTGACCTCTAGAAGTTGGTGGCTGAGATGATCTCTGTGTTGGACCCTGTCCTCTACCTCTACCTGTAGGTGCTCTAAAAGTGCCCTGATTTTGCTGAACAGTAGGTGGTAAAGCTGATGGTGCTCCCTACTGAGCTCTAATGATAGGGCAGTCCCTAATAAAATGGCTCTGCTGGCCATACCTCAAACAAGCTCATGTCTCCCATCTATAAACACCGGGATGTCTCTTGCCACACCTAGTACAAGCAGGTATAGTCTGTGATGTTTGATCAGCTCTAGATACACTAGCAGCTGCCCTTAGAGCTAATGAAGCTGCTTCAGATCGGGACTGCCCTTTGCCTATACTAACCGTTGGCTAACTCTGTGAAGGTATATAAACACTCTCAGCAGGTCAAGACTATATATTTTTTCCCTCACTCCTCTTCTGACTTCTCTGGCCTCTATTACCACCCTTTCTTGCTTGTTCCCTATTTGCTCTTTCATCTTTATATTTCAACTCTATTTGAGTAGCCTTATCAATCAACTTTGTCAAGGAAGTGAACTCCACAGCCAATAAGGCATTATACAGGGATGCATGCAATCCTCTCCTGAAACGGCTAATCTCTGTAGCCTCATTTGGAACAATCTTCCATGTATACTTTGCCAATCTCTGAAATTCATCAACATACTCTTGCACACTCATATCCCCCTACTCTAGTCTTTCAAACTGCACCATTCTTCTCTCTTTCTCTCCCTTAGTTAAAAACTCATCCATCAACAATTGCTTGAACTCTTCCCAACTTGGAGGATTATCATCATATAATCTGTCTTCTATATGCCTTGAAAACCAAAGCCAAGCTTTATTCTTCAGTAATAACCCAATCAACTCAATGGCCCGGGCATCGGAGCAGGGTAATCTCATCACGACTTTCTCTACCTGCTCCAAAAAATCACTAGGCTCCTCTCCCTGCTCACCTCTAAACTTAAGCAGTCCAAGCTTCAGAAAGTTAAACATAGAAAAACCACCCTCATCATGTAACACCTTAGCCTAAACCCTGGTAGGGACCTTTAGGGAAATTATTTTCCTTTCTTTATGATGTGTTAATATTATATGTGAATGCATGAAATATATATATATGCATGTTATATGACCTAATTTTTAGGCCTAGAATTGTTTTGAAGTCAGTTAGGACTTAATCGGGTAAGTTTGGAATTTTTGGTAATCGGAGGACTAAATTATAATTTTGCAATTTTTCGAGGTTTTATAAATTTATCAGTGTATTTGAGTAAAGGAAAGAATAAAAGTGAATGTAAATGGTCTTAAATTATTTATTTGGGGATTACATGGAAAAATGTACCCGGTTGGAGACAATTTCGGGAAAACAGCTCAACGAGGGCGTTTGAGGGGTTTCGGAGTAAATTAAGGACCTAATTATAATTTTACCTTGAATATGGGATTATAAGGTGTGTATGATTCTATTATAATAGTTTAGGCTTGATTAAATCTAGCTGTTGGATTAAATGATGGAAAATCGGACGGTTGGATCGTTCGGGAGCATTTTAGCTATCGTAAGCTTACCTTATTGGATTTTTGCCCTAAGG